>PVIR01022517.1:0-28138 GCA_004026965.1 Petromus typicus
GGCCCTGAGCTCAGCCTCCAACTCACATCACAGCAATCCTCCTGCCTCTGCCTCCCGAGTGCTGGGATTACAGGCGTGAGCCACCACGCCCGGCACTGTGGTATGTGGTACTGGTTGCCGCTGGGGTGAGTCTCCACACCCAGTATTGTTATGTGGTTACCGGGGAATCGAACCCGGGCCCTTGCGCTTGCAAGACAGGGAACCACTGAGCTAACTCCCCGGCCCCTATTGTTCTATTTTTTGACAGACGAGGTCTCACCGTGTGGCTTAGGCTGACCTTGAACCCTTTGCCTTGTGATTCTCCTGCCTCATTATCCTGAAGAGCTACAGGGGTGTGTCACTGCACCATGCTTGAATATTTAATTTTATAACATCTCACAGCCACCAGTCCCATATATATAGATATATGGGAAAATTATATATATATATATATATATTTACATTTTATATATATACGTATGTATACGTATATATATATATATACACGCATATATATGTGTGTATATATATATATATATATATATATATATATATATATATACGTATGTATACATATATATATAAAATGTAAAAATATTCCAGGGAAATATAGCTGAGGACCTTCCACTAGCAAACTACAGTGAAGGACTATAAAAGCTAAACTTATTCAAAGTGATCCGAGAAATCAACAGAAAAAAATTTTCAACTGTCCCATGACCTTCAAAATTTGACTCAAAAGATTAAAAACTTCTTTGGTATCAATTACTGATTTAGAGAGGAATAGGAATAAACCTATTTTTTTCTAGTACATGGAGATGTAAAACATTACAAATATTTAAAGTACTTTCCTTATAGAAAGTAGCAGAACAGTGCTTCTTCCTCCCCAGTGAATTTCCTCATCTGTTTTTCAGTTATGCATTTGCATAAAATGTCATGATGGTTCATTACTGGCCAACAACAAGCAAAACTACACTCAGTGCAGAACGCTGCAGATGTGCGGGGTCCAGTCAACACCTGACCGAAAGCAGTGTCACAGAGGTCATTTAATGAGGGATTCTGTTACCCAGGTGATGGGTCATGTGTAGACTGAAGAGCCCAGTGTGGAGTCTGTACCATGTGCTCTTACTCACAGGTAATCTGCCCTAAGAGCTCCAATTTGAACCATGTCATTAAGGCCAGGTATTGATGTACAAAGCCAAGGTAACCGAGCTTGGTGTGTCTCGTAGCCGTATCACGCAGAGTGCACATACACAGTGGAGCTTGGCTAAAATGTAGTCTACCGTGGTGCAGCACTCAAGATTATGTGAGTCTTAGGCCCTTCCCGGGGGCCTCTGCTATAAGCTGAAGTTTATAAGATTCACAGACAACATCAGGCAGGAGCCTGATGTCAATAGAAACTAGAGTGAAGGTACCACTGGTCCTCACTTACTCGAAGTGGGAGAACAAACTGTGTACCTTCAATTCCTTATTTGTCATTGAATAATTCTTACCCTAAATGGGACAGTGGCAGCACAGTGAGAAGCCCAAAGCTGTCCCATTGTCCTACACTGTTTAACAAACACCTCCTGAGAAGGGAGAAGGCGGGTGCTCTTAGGTCCCAGGCTGTGGCCTCCAGGCCTCCAGAGGGGACCTTCTCCTTCAGCTATTTTATGACTGCCATAGAAAGTCCAGGGTAAATGACTGAATTTCCTCTCAGACTTTTTAAGGGAAGTAAGAACGTTAGGTACATCTTCAGATGCTCTTATCTTCCAATCTGTTCTGAGCTCAGGATCTGGCAGTGAGTCAACAGAGAAGGCTTTAAAACACAGACAGGCAGCTCAGCTCTTGAGTCACAGGATTATTGCAAACTGGATTCAGAGCACAGAAGGACTCGAGGGCTTCAGTTTGAGCTCATCCAACACACCCACCAAGCCTACAAATGGACAATTTTTAAACTAGTCTTAAAATATAACAATCTGCTACTTCTTTTAGACAATGCCAGTGGATTAATGGTGTCTTGGAGATTTGGTAGGAAGCAATACAATATTCTGAGAAGGACAGATTAGCCTACCTTTCTGATTAGATCTGAGAGTTCCATTTCCGCTTTCTGCTGGGCCAAATCAGATTTCACTTCTGAGTAAGTATCATTGATGATGGCCAAAAACATATTCTGTTTGTAAATCAAAGGAAGGGAGAAAGTAAAGAAAAACCCCAAACAGATTTCCAGTAATTAACACATGCCTTTTTAGTTACCTTTTTTCCTGCACTCTGAATGTTTTATAAATTCTGCTCTCATATTCTTTGAAAATCTACTTTCCACAGTCATGCCAAAGGCAATATTCTATCCTTAATGACAAGGTCATACATTATACTTTGTAAAGAAACACAATAAAGTGCTAGTATATTTATTTATGAATGGTGGGATCATTTTATTTACCCGAATTTTCTGCACAAATTTCAAAAATTTCAGCTAAGTTATGTTGTAGAGCTGTTTAGAAAAGATATTCAAATATTAACAGTCAACACAGACAAGGACAATCCTGTGCTTACTCTAAATTTTGTTAAATAATCACACTTGACATTATCAGATCATGTTTCCAAAAGTTAAGAAGATCTTTGCAAACAAGAATGTAGTAGAAATAGAATAAAGAAATGTTTTATGGAAAAGATGAATGTAGTCAAGCAAATCAGGGCTTTAGTCAGGACAACCCCAAGACTAAGGCTGTTACAAAATTGGTTTTTCAGTACTCAGGGGCTGAATCCAAGGCTTTGCGCTGAGCTGCAGCCTGACAGCTGGGACCGCAGGTGTGAGTGGCCCCTGGCTTTCATTGGTTTAAGGCTCATCTACAGAATCTGTCTGCTTTCATTTCTAAACGAGGAAAGCTAATCATCAGTTCCTTATAGATTGGCCACAGGAGTACTGGAGTCATCTGTGGTACAGCCCTGATGCATCGTGGGAGCTCCGTCCTCACAGTGCTGTCCTTCCTGACAGCTGGTGCCCTCTCCTGACTGTTTCTATCACCAACATCCATCTCCACAGACTTTCCTGAAGCACTGTGCCAAGGAGAGCTGACCCCGGTTTCCAGATGCCCTGAGGTTGTCGGGCCTAACAGGTTGGTCACTACAGGATGGTGCATCATTTTCTTATGCTGGTTTTCCCCACAAGGCCATGCAGTCTTCATCGGGGTCGGGCCAGGCTGCTTTCCCTACCCTGGTATCTTCTGTATCTAACTGCCTCATCACATACATAAATACAAGACTCTTTCTGCTTTGTAAATACTTATTAAATGACTGATGAGTGAACCATGAAGTGTGTCTTATATTAGTAGCTACTACATCTTTATCCTCTAAAGCAGTTTTGAGAATTAAGTTCCTGGCAACATGCTCTCTACCAAGGGTGGAGAAGGTCAGTTTTAGCAACATCTCCCACATTTGCCCTCCAGCCCACAGATCTCTTATTCTGTTTTTGCTTCACAATGGCTAACTGATGCCTGGACATGTCTTAGATGAAATGGGTAAGGGCACTCAGGAGATGGAGGAAGGCAGACAGTGGCAGAGAGAGGCTCCAAAGGTGTGAGCGCAGGAAGTTCATCTGCCTCCCCCAATCCCCGCTGTCAGAGTGTCCCTTCACTGTCAGATGGGCCATGTCCTGGGAGGCCTTTCCCTGTGTGGGGGCTGATGGGGGATGCTTCACACTGCTGTGGATTCTTTCTAAAGAGAGGAACTAAATTAACAGAGGGCAGCAGCTCAGGAAATGTCCACGTCTAACTTGGCCTCTCATTTCTTTCAAAGACAAGTTTGTACTGGAAGGAGTCTCCACTCCATCTATCCACCTGTCTTTCGGCCACCTATCTATCATGTACCTATCTGGGGGTGCAGGGAGAACAATTATTTTTCATGCAATGTTATGGAAATAATTACATGATAAAAACAAAAGCTAAGGGCCTCTTTGCCTGTCTTGGTGACTGGACAGATGAAACGACCAAATAATGTGGAAGGCGCTGCATACTAAAGCACTGTGTTCCGACATGTCCTCCTGAGGCCTTCACAGCTCTGCCACTGCATCTCATTCAGCACATGACACACTGAGGAAACCAGGCTGCCCAGGATCAGTGGAAGACTCGCTGCAGGACTCTCCGCTGCTGGTCTCTGTGTTCTTAGAAATTCAGGTGGCCCAGCATGGAAAGCAGCACCCGTGTTAGAGTGAGAAAGGCTCACTCAGCCCCTCAGACAGTGGTGGCAAACGTACGGCACGTGTGCCGCAGCAGGCTGTTTGTATTACTGAAAGCTTTAAAGGTTTCCCCAACATGGCCTAGGATCTTTGCTATAACATGGGAAGAGGATTAAATCTAAAACAGCATGATCCTGCCTTCTCTTCTTCATTCAGTGAAGGCGTCTGCCAAAGCAGGGACACCTGGGCAACTGTAGGAACTGCCCCTGAACCGCTGGAACCTCCTACAAAAGATCTGTGCACTCAAGTTTGTTGTTTTATTAAGGTGATTCTTTATGGGTCAGCGTGCAGTGAACTACACCCTCTCCCTAAATTAACCTCTTATCTCCTAGTGGACAATCTAACACAAGGAAACAACCAAACACCTTTAAAAAAAACTTCAGTGTGAAAGGGTGCTAAATTAAGAGAATAAAAATCATTTCTGAAAATAATTTTAAAGGTAATTTAATAATAAAATAATTTTCAAAGATTTTTTTAAAATAATTTTTTTCCATTCATTGTTAGGTTAAATGTAATATTTAGGCAGTTTTTGTGGACAGTCTCTGGACTCTTACATGGTGTGAAATGTGAGTAAGTTAGAATGTCTTAATCTTGAAGGGAGCAATTTCCTCAAATACTACTCTTGACAACTTGGACTCTTGGTCAGTTCCTATTTTTACATAAAAGAGAGAAGAGACAAATGAAAAGTATGAAAACTCAGGAGCGTGAGTATCAAAGTGATGATATTTATGTTAAGAAAGCAGGTTAGCATGTTCTACCTGAGGCACAGCACGCTCTGTAACTCATACATTTGTTCTAATTTGTTTTGGAGACTATCATCTATCTTTATGAAAATACATTTGAATAAAACTTAAAACTTTGAACCGGTAAGAGTGAAATAAGGTTTCTAATATAAACGTTTTTTTCCCTGTTTTTGGACTGTTTATCTGAAATGGAGAATGAGACAAAAGAGGAGGTGGTGACTTGTAATCCTGAAGTTTAAATCACCCCACCATAAACGAAAATGTACATACCAAAAGAATGAAGAACATAAAGAACACAAAGGTAGTGAAATAAAGTGGTCCCAAAACTCGATTAGCTTCCTCAATCTCTGCAAAGTTGACATCGCCCAAAATGATACGGAATTGAGTGAAGCTATAAAAACAAAACAAAACAAAACACCACAATACAAAACCAAAGAATGGCCAACGGTGGATGCAACATTTCGTAGGGTGACTTCGCAGCTCTGAACCTCTTTTGGCAGTTGTAGGTCTGTTTGGAAAAGTCTTGCTGCTTATATCAATAACTGAAGCATTCTAGGATATTAAATTTGCTTTCACGTGACACGTTACCATGTGGTAAATATTAAACATAATCATTATTAAGTGACTTATGTCGCAGTTGGCTCTTGGAATCCTCACTTAATCTGGGTAAAACATGGTAACTGAATCTCCATGAGGTCCCCTTACAAGGGCGTTTAGTTACAAGCTCTTAAAGGGAAAAAGAGATGATTTTTGAAGCATGAGTGGAATTCTACATGTTCAAAAATCCAATATCCACAGTCACTCAAAGTGAGGTCTAAGTGCCTGAGTATTGCTTGTTTTGGGTCTTAGAAATATCTTTTTCATTCCTGACTTTCATCAAACAGGAAGATAAATATACAGGATCCCTACCGACAAGGCCCTGCCAACTTACTGTCTCTCATTTCCTAACTACTAAGTCCTCATAAATGGCACAGAAATCTAACAATGGTGTCTGTTTATTTATTGGCAGTGCTAGGGACCAAACACGTGGCCTCATGCACAGCAGGCAAGTGCTGTAGGCATAAGCTGCCCCTTGGCTTGGTTTAGGGTATATGAGAACTCTGGGAAAAAACTAAAAATTCCTGATTATACCAAGTCTGTCCTGGAATAATCAAAGTACCTTTTTTTCCTTATAAAATAACTTGAAGTTCAAAACATTCAATGCAAATGACGATGTTCGCACATGGACCTACAGAACCCCCATCTGTGCTGTGTGCCAAGACCTCAGTCTTTGGGACGTGCTGGTTTTGCGCTCTCTCTACCCTATTCCTTGAGGCCTGCTGCCTCCAGCATCACCATTGCAGACTGTATCATCTCTTTGCCTTTGTGGGTTACAGGAAAAGTAATTCATTCTTACTTTAACTAACTGCTTTGAACACTTGCCGGTCAAACAGTGACTGAGAACATTTCTTTATCCTTGAGGGAACAGTGCTATCTCTGATTAAATTTTCTTCTTAACTTCGTAAGTACTTACATACATTCTTGGAAAGTACTGAAGTCATCAACCTGAGTGCCAAAGACGAGGTACGCCAACTGAGCATATGCCAAGAAAATAATGAAGAACATGAGGGCAAAGCCAAAGAGGTCCTTGGCACACCGAGACACGGTGGTGGACAGCTGACTCATAGTCCTGTTAAAGCTGATGAATTTGAAGAGCTGCAAAAGAGGCAGGTGGCGCAGGTGAGAAGACACCAACAGGCAGCGCACGCACGGCGGAGAGTCACTCCCCATGGAGGGAGGGAACGGCATGTGACAAGGACTGCCACATGGGCCCTGCAGGCTAAAAGCCATGTGAGAGAAGTGAAATAAGAGGTAGAAATATTTCCACGTAGGTGAAGCACCCCTCAAAAAGAACAAAATAAAAGGAAAAGAAGATCCTAGTGGAAACATCAGGAGATTTTTCTGTGAATCAGTAACCACTGTTTATGACACCTGGGCAGGGATGGCTGTACGCAGCTGCTCTGAATCCCCACAACCACACCCTGGAGTTTTATCCTCAGCAGTGTTGCTGGCAGCCAGGACCTAGACCTGGATGCATGCTATCTCTGCACAAAGCCACCCTGGTCTTTTCTGGGGACAGGTCAGGCTATGTGACTCATCACACAGGGACTCCTGGAGGGACATTGGTGGGAGAACTAGGGGTCAGAGGTGGAGCCTGGTCTTGCGTAAAGGATTTGATGATAGAATTTAGGCAAGGGAAGCAATAAATAAGGTACAATAGCCAGAGGCACAAGATGGAAGGGAATCTCTAGATTTTTATTTCATGGTCTCCTAGAAATTTTCTTGGCCATGTGAAATTCTTCTGAGGGCTGATGTAAGGGACGTCAATTAATACAATTCCAGTGAACTGTATTATCTCAGATCTGGGCTACTTTTCCTATCTTACGCTAGAGGTTTGATGTGTAGTGAGGGGTTCTTCTGAACAAGCAGGTGACTGGACGGACATACAGCCCCAGAGACATGAGGTGGTGAGGATGTGCCACTAGGGGAAGCTCCAGCCTTCTAGGTACAAATGCCACCTCAGGAAGACACAGAGCCTGGAGAGAACCTTCCAGAAAGGAACCACAGTAAACTCCTGTGAGGATGGAAATGTTCTATTATTTCCATTTCTTATGCAGTGGCCATGAGCAATACAAGGACACCGAGGACTGAAATGTGGCAGGTGAGGCTGAGGAGCTGAACTTCCAACTGTATGTAAGCTTCACTTAACTTTAAACATAAGTAACACAGGCACTAGTAGCTGCCGTCTGGACAGCACAGTCATGGCCTGAGCTGGCGAGCAGGTGGCAGGGGGACAGCTGCTTCAGCGTTACTGAAACTCCTGCACCTCCAGTGCGGAGGGGGCTCACTGTGCAGGAAACACCCAGCCACGCCCTCCCCAGGATGCACTTCATACCTTGGGAAAGAAGAAAGTGAGCGAGGGAGGCACTCTTGGGGGGAAGTCACTGTCCAGCCTCACTTCCATTGAAGCTTCCCTGACTGCTGGGGAGAGGCCATCCTTCCAGTGAGCATTTCTAGGGGCAGCCCTTCTTCTCCCTCCCCTGGTCACAACTTTTCTGCTTTCTCTGAGTTTCTCTTCCTCCCCAGATTACTTCTGAGGGGGAAACTGGGACCTGCCTTGTGCTAGTGCAGCCTGGGTCCAGGCTGAATGAGTCTGTATTAAAGAAACCCAGAGGGACAGAACCTGCAGGAGTCCAGGAAGCGGAAGCAGCCTCATCCCTGGTGAGAGAGGTGGCACAGGGGTCCCCCTGGTTTTCTCAATGCCAGTTATGCAGCACCTCTGGCTGTCCACTTGAATTGGGTCACAAGGCAACTGCAAGTCCTCTACATTTTATGTGACTTATATTAATGTAAAGAATGAAAAACTATAAATCATCCAGAAGAGGAAACGCATAAAATTACCTTAATCCAGACCAGAAACACGGTGACAGCAGCTATGTTGTTGAACTGCATTTGCCAGGATGCCAGATGCTCGAAGTTAGGGAAAGTGTTTTGATCTTCTAGAAAGTGCAGGAGCTCCTCCACGCTTGATGTTTGGTAGATGTTAATTCCTATTGCTATCCCCGACAGCTGGAAGGCAGAAGACATACCTCACTAGAGCGCTTTAGGAATAAACAGCTTACTGTGGAATGACCTCCCTACCAGTCCCAAGGCTGCCCAATGGGTTCACCCAATGGCGCCAAGAAAGCCACTCGGGCCGGCCTCACTGAGCAATGCTGCAGAGCGTGTGTGCCCCCTTTGGTGAGCAACAGAACCTGGTCAGTGCAGGTGTGCATGGGTGTGCTCACATCCACCACATGTATGCACCAGTGCGCAGAACAGAGATCTCACCGTGGCCAGCTCAAGTCAAGTGGGTGAGGCCTTCTGGGTTTTCTGCCATTCTCATATAAACAACTCTCTACTCTTTTGTTTGTCTGGCCTCATCTTGGATTTTGATTTTGTTTGTGGCTTTAAAATTTGGTTTAAATTATCTGCTTTCTCTCCATGTTGTAATTTCCAGCCACATACTCTTTCTTATCTTCACCAAGTACCCCGCAGCTGTCTAGATAGACAGCATGGTACAAGGGGCGAAGAGGGATACACAGAAATACGTTTATTTATTTCTGAGACAGGGTCTCGGTTTGTAGTTCAGGCTGGACCTGAGCTCACTATGTAGCCCAGGTGAGCCTCTAACTCACAGCAACCCTCCTGCCTCTGCCTCCTGAGTGTTAGGATTACAGGCATGAGTCACTATGCCCGGCATTGTGGTATGTGATTATCAGGGATCGAACTTGGGACCTTGGGCTTGCCAGGCAGAGACTAGAACTATTGAGCTAAATTCCCAGCCCAGAACACATTCTGAGTAGACCCGGCCCTCAAGAAACTCACGTTCTGGTTCAAAGCTAAATACTATGAGAGAAACATACAGTGTTGGTGGAACACGGTACAATGCAGAGGGGGAGACAAGCAACATGCACTGTAAAGGAGTGCACGAGGGGGAAGGAGT
This sequence comes from Petromus typicus, assembly GCA_004026965.1. Taxonomy (NCBI): domain Eukaryota; kingdom Metazoa; phylum Chordata; class Mammalia; order Rodentia; family Petromuridae; genus Petromus; species Petromus typicus. The sequence continues at coordinate 9,458 of PVIR01022517.1, forward strand.
GCGAGTGCGCACGCGGTGGGAACGGCAGGCAGAAGGTCCGTGAGCCTCGTGTCTGTGCACGCTGGTGGTGGGAGGACCTCCTGTGCACACTGGGACACAATGAAAATGTGCTCCATGGACTCAGCTGTGAGGAAGGCCCGGAGTGAGTGGGTGATTCTAGAGCATCATTTCCAGTCACAGGACAGTGGGCTGGGTGGACAAGAATAAGAAATGCCACAGCTGTGCCAGTGAAAGCGTCTCACTTAACAATTAGGAATGTAGGGGCTGGGAATTTGGCTCAGTGGTTCCGGTGCCTGTCTTGCAAGCGCAAGGACCCAGGTTCAATCCCCAGAAATCACATACACTACTGGGTATGGAGACTCACTCCCAGCAGCAATCAGTACCACATACCACAGTGCTGGGCGTGGTGGCTCACGCCTGTAATCCCAGCACTTGGGAGGCAGAGGCAGGAGGATCGCTGTGATGTGAGTTTGAGGCTGAGCTCAGGGCCAGCCTGACCTACAAAGCGAGACCCTGTCTCAAAAAAACAAAACAGAACAAAACAAAAAACACCAATTAGGCATGTTAAGACCTAATGAAAGGTTAACTGTCACAGATGAAAGAAGAGGAGCCCGTGAAAATCCACTAAGGCTTCTGGAAGGAAGTGACAGAGATGAGGCCTTGGTGAGTTAGCATAAGGGAAAAAAATGAACAAGGGCTCGAATTTACAGGAGCCCGGGACAGATACAGCAAGTACAAGATGCCAGACTTGTGTATGTAATGTGGCCTTATGATTTCTTGCACCATATACAGAGTACTGTGAAGGCATATCTCAAATTTTACTGCTATTTGTGGGAAATTTTAGATGGCAGGAGGTTTCCTCTGTCACTCAAAATGTGCTTGGGGTGTTTTTCTCGCCATAACTCAACCCATACAGGAGAAGGTAATTTTAGTAGCAGTTGAAGAAAAATATCAGTAGCAAAACCCCAAATAAGCTACAATCTCCCCAATATCTCATATGGCATGCCAAATATGAATATGAATTATTAAGTTATTCTGATGGTAAGTGCGGTTAACTGAGAGCTTAGGACAAAGGCTGGTCCATTTCATGGTCAGAGAGACTTCTCATGCACACAAGAAAGTAATTTATGATGCAGATACTGACATAAGATACAGGGACTTCTAGATTCTCTTCTGGGATATCCAGACCATGATGCACGCCGGTGAAAGGCTGTATCTAGCATGTGTTTAGAGCAGAAGTGGGAATCTGGCATTGCCCTCCAACCTACCACAACGATCACAACATCCAGACAATTCCAGAAGCTTCGGAAGTAGTACAGCTTGTGAATGCGGATTTCCAGTGTCTCCTCCACGGCATAGTACAGGATAAAGAAGCAGAAGACAATCTCACAGGCCGCCAGGAAGAAATCGAAAGCTGTGACGTAGCGGATGAGCTTGACAGGCTGAAACTGACAAGACGTGACCATCCCTCCTGTGGCCGGGAGTTCAACCAACAACCTGCATTGCGGGAAGAGCGTGGGACACGGCACCGACGTGGTCAGGAGCGGAAGTCCACTGTTCCGTCCTGCTACCGTAGGGCCATGTAACAGCTATCACAGGTCACCTCCGGCTAACAGTGAGCGATTTTTACCACACCTCCATACTTGAAGAATCCTATGCTCCCCAAGACCTCCTAACCCAAAGGATTCTTTCCTCCCTGGGCTTCCCTCTACTCCTCAGGTATTTGTACTGTTCAAAATAGTATGCAATATTTTTATATGAGAAAGTTAACTGATTTGTCTTTCTGGAACTTTTTTGAGTATAAATTGATCTACGAGGAAACACATATAAGAAATATAAGCCTTGCACTCAAAACATGTACGGCCTTGTTGTAATATTTATGTGGAGGACTGCATCTCTCCCTTATTCATTGGTTCAGCAGGGAGCCACCTAATTAGCCCCAATGAGTTTGCCCACTGGTATGTTCTCTTTCTCCTTTACAGAGGCTCGGGGCTCACAGGGACAAAGCCTGGGCAGGCGTCTGTGAATGAATGAACGAATGAGGACTCTAGAGTGGCCAGGGAGTCCCAGTCAGTGTTGTCAGCATCTCCTAAAGGGGTCACCATGCAACCTTACAGAGCCACAGATAGGGCCTCGGGTGCCTCTAGCGAGTGCCAGGGACAGCAGGGACCAGCGTGTCGGTGGGCACGGTCCTCACTGCTGTGCTTGTGTCCTAACAGCATGGGTGTTCCCAGGGGAAAGGAGTTAGGGTTTGAGAGCGGGGACCCGGTGAAGGAGCGTGGAGCTCTGGTCAGCCTTACAATGGCTGCGATAGATGTGAGAGAACCACACGGCTTTTTGTTCAGTGTTTGTTCCCTTGTGATGGATGTGATGGGTTGTCCAAGCCACAGAGATCTGGGGTCCTAAACTGGTCCCCCGAATGCCCTCATCCACTCAGCTGCACGTCCACCTCTCCCTTCTGTCACCCCGATCCTTGCACCTCACTCAGCCAGCTGTAGGCAAGGCTTCCACACAATGGGGACACCGACTAGTGCCCAGAAACGGGAGACATGGAGTCCTCAGGACGCACCTGGCCACGCAGAAGAGGTTCACGTTGGCGTTATATACTGTGAAGTCAATAAAAGCTGCCCTGGTTCCTCGGTCCAGCCAAACATTGCTCCTGAGGCCAGCAAGCTGGGCGGCTGTTTCCTCTCTGGTCCGTGACAGGTCCAGGTAGTAGCCTGCTCCGCTGTAAGCTGCGATCATTCCCCAGTGGGTGCTCCCGTTCAAGTCCTTCTCACTCGTGTAGATCCAACTGAAGGACAGAAATAGAAAGGGAACAACGCTGGAGCCCTTGCAGCCACTCCAGGGACTGCAGCCAGCTGCTGTGGGCGGGAAAGAAATGTGCAACTGGCCCTAGGGAGAGGACAAGGTTCTGAGTTCCCAGAGGGTTGCGGCCCATTTGGGAATGAGGCCCTGAGCTTGGTGAGGCCAACTTCCTCCCAAAGATTGTGACAGCAATCTGGAGCAGAGGCGCCAGCCTGATTCTCCTGCCGCCTTCCCTGGCAGCTGCCCGTCCGCCTCCAGGGACAGTGACAGCAGAGGAGGGCATTCCCACCCAGTTTCTTGCTGTGCAGCAGCCTCTTTTTCCATACGTGATGGAGACAATGCCTGTCTCAGAAGTGCTGTGAGAGGGAAGGTGCGAGGTGTGTGTAGGCAGCAGTGTGTCACAGAGTCGTGGCTGCATCGATCTCTGAAGACAGGAAATAACACAATACTGAGAAAGGAACCACAGATGGGGAGTGCTTATGCTTTGTCGAAGCTAAAAAAGGCACATAAGGACACACAGTCACTCCACAACCAGGAAAGCGACCAGTGCCTTCGCTCTCCACGTGTCTCTCAGGTGCTCTGTGTAAACACCGTGGACTCTGGGAGGTGAACGGAACTGTCCGCAGTCACACAGCTAAGTCACACTCACATGTGGTGGTCCCGGGTGACAGCTACAAAAGCTACGGAAAGTTGAGCGGTACGGACAGGCAGGGCAGAGACCAGCTGGGCCCAAGCTGGGTTCTGAAGAGAAGGATGAAAATGACCCAAATGAATGTGCGCAGCTTAGGGCACAGAAGGCAGCTCTGGCCCTGAGGGACTCACCTCAGGGTGGCACCCTGAGAGGCCACCCCAGGCTGCCCCACTTCTAATGAACTACTGGGATGTGGGCGTCGAAGCACATGAAGACCCTGCAGACGTGCGCACGTACTCATATAAACTGAACAAACTTATCTGAGAAGGAGGTTGCTCCTTTATTTCCTTTTCCTTGGTGCTACAGTTGGAACCCAGGCTGGCTGGAGCGGGCGGGGGAGCATTCTACTTCTGAGCTACACTCTCTAGGTGTCACACTCCACGCGCCCAGCAGAGGGTGCTGTTAACAACGACACGGAAAGGAAACCCCGCCACTCGCCCCAGAGTGGAGAGCACCGTGGGAAGCGAGCCGCCGGGTGCTGCAGACCTAGAAATGTTCTCACGGATGCGTCTCTAGTAGAGTCGCTGCCGGAGGAAGCCACGGGGAAAATCAGAGGAGGGCACGAGACACGGCCAAGTGGGGGGAAGGGCGCACAGCAGGCAGCGGCAGTGGATGGCGGTCCCCGTCCCGCCTCCCACGACCAGGGGAGACCGCAGGCCACAGCGTGAGAACTGACATGAGTCACGTGGACGGAAGTGCTAACCAACCTGACCCGATCAGCATCACTGCACACGTGTTTTAACTTATTGTTCTGGACCCCACACAGCTGGACCCCTAGCACATGTCAATAAAAATCTATTTGTAAAGCCCACTAAAAAAATGTCTACCAGAAAATTTTCTGGTAAGGAACCTAACAGATGAGAACAGGGCCCAAGTATCTTAAATGGACCTTTTAAAGGGTCAGATGATTTATTTGGGCGTGGGGGATACAGCCGACAATGTAGCCTTTGAAAATACAGCCACAAAAACTACGGAGTCGAGCGGTACGGACAGAGCAGAGCCAGGCTGGGCCCAAGCTTCCGTGGACGCACCGAAGTCCCCACAGTGAACGTCACAGACACTTACGCGGTTCCGTTTCGGGGCCCAAATGGGGCCCTGTCTTCACTGCTGACCGAGTAGACATCGTAGCACTCTTTAATTTCATCTCTCAGGTCCGGGGGGATGGAACAGGAGCCATTTCTGACTTTGAGCTGCCGGATGCGCGGGACCCCCAGCAGCAGGTTCTCGTAGAAAATGAAGCTGCGGTTGTCGGCTGCCGAGTGGTTGCCGGGCCGCGCCTTCCAGTACAGCCCGTCCAGTAAGGGGCCCTCTGTGAACTGAAAGTAAAGGGGGCGCTGGGGACAGGCTCGAGCTCCGAGGCCGTCCAGAGCCTCCTGGGAAGCTCTGTGCGAATGGCATTTGGGCACCGTGACTGCGCTGGAGAACAGGAGGGAGCCCTGCAGGAGGCCGCTCCACGCCAAGGTTCCCTCATCGGGAGGGTCCAACGGCTGTGTGCTCAGGCACCCGGCACGGGGCTGATTCTTGATCAGGGCAACTCTGATTTCCACGCGGGAACCAAAGGCAGCGAGGTGGGGTGTGGTACAAATTCACACCCACACAGCCCCACCTTCCCCTAGGAGAACAGCGTGCCCCACAAGCATGGCTCTGAAGTCATCTGCGGAGAAAAGGTGAGTGTGGACCACCTGCAGCTCGGCCCTGATTACAGTAGAGGAAGCTTCCTCCCCGCCGGCCCTTCCTGTGAGGAGTCTTGTCAGTGGCCAGGCTGCACTCGGCCTGTGGGGCCAACCGGCCAGGCTCAGGCTCAGGCCCAGGCCCAGGTCAGGCTCAGTCCTGAGCACATGACCAGCAGGAGCAAACTGCTGAGCCCCCTGAGGTGAGAAAGGTAGGCAGTAATGAAATGTGGGAGTCCAAGCCAAACGCTGTTAAATATTAACAGGTTCTGGACTCTGCTTTCTCCCCACTTAACATCAACAGCTCTAACCCTCAGATTTGCTAAGAATCTCACAAACTGTCTCCCTGGGAGAAACAATCATTCCCTGTTCAGTTTCCCTTGCTATTTTCTTAGATTCCAAGCACCATAGTAGTGGTCATTGCTCACATTCTGCACTACATTGGAATCTGTGACAATGGGAGAAGGGGCTGGGCTCCATTTCCCATCTGTGGATCTGTGAGTGTCCTTGTCTAGGAGCTGGGGATGCAGGCCCTTGTAAACAGAGACACAAAACACAACAAAGTCACAGAGGAAAAACAAATTGCCTCTTGGAACTTATGTCCTAGAATATGTACAATCGATATTAAATAACAAATGACTGTATCATAAACTAGAATGAACAGCTGGCTGTCACGCTAGAAAATAATTCACTTCTCATTGTGCGAGCTCCGCAGTCTCGCACATCGAAGCCCCTGGGTCTCCTCACCTCACTGACGAGCTGAGCACAGCGGTAGCACGTGGTCAGTGAGGGCACAATGGGCATTGGACGGACAGGTATGAACTGCAGAGAGCAGTGCAAGGCACCTGACGTGCGAGGCTCTCGAAATGTGGGACTTTCTCCCTCTTTGTTGTTACCTCCAATAGCTCAGAACCGTCTGGAGCATTTCACACAGGGCTACACACACAGCAGGCCCCGGATGTACTCTGTCACTCAGTGTACGACACCAAGTGCATGATTGTGCACGATACATATGGGCTTTCAAATACCTTCCAGAAGTCCTCCACTGACGACAGAGTTCGAAAGGTAGTTTTCTCTGTCTGGGACACAGGGGTGTCCAGGAAGAGCTGTGACATCGTTCGGGTGTAGTAGTACACGTGGGCGCTCATCATGCCGTAGGTCACTGGAAGACACAAGGGAAAGGGGAGCTGTACGGGAACCCACATACAGGCCCACATAGTCACCGCATCCACAGCAGCTGGGCATGGAGGGGGACTCCTGAGGAGTCTGCGTAAGGTCTCTGTCACCCTTGCCTTCTCCCTCGACCATTTCTCTGGGGCATCCTTATCACTGGCTTAGAAATAATGACATCAGTGAGTACTACTGTAGGAGAAACTGGCTCACTCTGAGTGTCGTGAGGGCTCTTCTCAGTCATTTCCTCCCCTCTGACCCAGACCCCGGAGGCCTCAGCGTGCACACCCCTCCTGGTACCCTCACGCTGGGACCATGGCCTGTGCTACTTACAGTCCCTGTGAGGACACGGCTGCCTTCCACTCCCCCAGACCTGCTCCCCATGCTGTCTGCCTTGGTCCACCCCTGAGGCTGACCTCTGTGGACACCAACACCTGAGGCCCTCTGTCCTCTTCAGGGTGGAGGATAAAAGTTGGGCCGTGCATCTGCAGCAGGTTGGCAGGGGCCTCCAGTCCAGGCCGCAGCTGCTGGGGCTCTTGTTCCCCCACCACACTGGGTTCACGCCATGCCCTACCCTGCCCGGATGGGTGACCCTTCCGAGTGCCTCGGTCCTTGCCTAGCCCTGCCAACCCCTGCAGAGCCCCTCCTTGCAACGCCTCTAAGTGCTACTTCCACCACTCTCTTTCCCTCCAGGAGCCAGATGACGCAGGCACATCTACTTCCTCTACTGAAAGTCAGATCCTGCGCCGCGCCCTGCCCAGGACAAGTGGTATCAGACTGGCTGGCCTGCCCGGAGGTGAGAAGGCGACTCCCAGGGGTCCAGACGTGGAGTTCCGACCATGCTCCCGACTGACTGTGAGCAGTCAGGGAACAAACTTACACTCTGAGCCTTGGTTTCCTCTTCTGTAAAACAGGATCATTGGCTGCCACAGGGGAGTTTTGGGTTTTGACCTAAAAATAACTAAACTTTAACCAAGTGCAGTGGCTGACCCTTAACAAACACCTGTCAAGGGTGCTTCTTCCTAAGCAGCGCCCCCATTACACATTTCCACACTCAGATGTGTACTGTCTCATGCTGAGCACTAAAACCCACAAGTGGAATGTGCTGAAATTTCGGTCATTGTCTAACAAAAAGCTTCAGGGGCAAACACTGTGTTTTCCTTTTTTTCCCACAGAGCTATCACCTGAATCCAGGGCCTCTGCCTCATGCACTTCAGGCAGTGGCTGCCCTCTGCCCTGAGTTATATTTATGATTTATATTTCGTTAGAATACAGTTCCAGACATCAGCAGGTGATTAATACTGACCCGATTCCATGCTCACCTTTAGACATCATAAAATGAGTATCAAAACCCATGTTAAATTATCAGGGGAACAAATGCTATTTATAAACCTCTTCTTCATTTGTCCCTCTTTCCCTCGGAAACATAGAAAATTAAAATTATGAAAGGAAACGAACATATAAGCATTTGGGATTTCATCTCCAGCCATCTCTTCGGCGGTAGAGATGCACAAGACGCAGGACTTGGGGGACCTGTAATTCCAGTCTTGCAATCATTATCCAAAGTGGCCAGGACAAGAACGGGCCTTGACAAGTGTCACATGACCTGACGCCTCCTAAATGGTTCCAGACCTGAGTCACGGTTCAGAACCGTAATCCATCCACAAATAGGGGGACAGGAGGTGACCTCTCCCTGCAGAGCAGCTTGTCCCCAGCAGCTGGCAGCCTGCCCAGCTCCCATGTGCCATGGACACGAGGAGGTGCAGGGGCCGAGGCCTCAGGCAGGTCAGTCAGTGGAGGGGTCACAGCTGATGTGGACACTAGGGATCTCCCCAAAGCCACCTGAACAAATAGGTTCACTGCTTTTAGTTAATGTTAAATTGGAATGTACCTTGGATGGCCTGGTTAATAAAGGCTACTGTACTTTTCTTTTTACCTGTTGGTTTGTTATTGCTCTAAAGGATGATGAGTTATTAGAATTTTTTACTTCCAATTATGGTATAGGATTGTATAAATATGTAAATATTTTAGCCACTGATTTAAAAGTGTATCGCTTTTACTTTCCAATTGTGATTTAAGACTCAATACTGACTTTTGGTCTCATAATGCACAGGCTCTGAAATGGTTTTTATGGCCAGATTCCCTTGGTTGTGCGGCGCCACCTGCTGGACGGCTATGGAACAGCGCCTTAAAAGGATGAGCACTAACTTGTGAGATCTACAAACATGAACTCTATTTCCCGTGCCAGCCACAGAGAGTTAGCTCAGCGGTTTTGATTCCTGTCTTGCAAGCACAAGGTCCCGAGTCCAATCCGCAGCAGCAAAAATAAACAGACAAAAAATTCAAGGCATCCAGATACTTGATGTTCTTGAGCGACACTTCTACATACACATGAGGCCAAATGACCTCTGGATGGGGAGCCTAACAGTTCCGGTTGGGGTCTTACCTCTCTGTGCTCCATGTCTACCTCTGGGCTGCCGACTTGTATCCAGGTGTCTGGGATCCTGGACAGCTGCTAGAGGTCCTGGGCTTGCATTGTGTTACTGGTGACTATCACCGTCAAGGACTGTTGTTGAAGTAATGTACGCTATGGATTTGCACACAGTGACAGTGACATGGAAAGGGACCATGCTGTCCCTTCGCCGTTCAGTCCCCAAGAAAGCTCCCTATAAGGTGGTGCCTGCTCTCTCTAGAGGAAATGGGTAGTGAAGGACAACGCTTCTAGGTGAAATGTTAACTTTTCACAGGCGAAGGACGCATCGTATCCTGTGTGTGAGTTAGGACTCAGCTCTTGTCTTAACTCAGGAGTTTCTGTTTTTCCATTGACTAAGCCAGGCCAAAATGTACTAAAGCACAGACCACCAAAAAAAGCAGGATGTAGACGAATCAAAACTGCCCGTAAGTCACAGACTATCTTTCCACAAGAGCTAATGGAGACTACTTTACTGTTGCTGTCATTGAAAACTACAGGTTCAAATGGAGTACTGTGGAATGGTGTCAACTGTATAAATTCCAATGATCAGAACAGAGCAAAGGGAAAATCTCCAATCTAAGAAAAATGAAAATTGAAAAATAACAAGGAAGTACAAAAAGAGAGAAAAAATAGGACGATAGAAACTGAGAAAAAACATGAAATGTGATTTCATGGCCACTGCGCCCCCGTGAGGACACAGTACAGCTCAGCGTGAGCAGAGAACTTAGGTTTTCTGGGAGATGCACTGCCTTGCTTTGGGGCACTCAGCTTGGAATCTCTTTACCTCTTTGGACCACAAGTAAAATTTATGAAAAATTCTGACAGAGTGGACATAAAATCACTCTGACTAGGTGACAAGGCTTTAAATAATTGGTTAAAAATCCCATCTGTAAAATGTGTATAAGAAACGTACAGCCAGTCAAGTTAAAAATAAAGGAACTGGAAAACATACAAGGGGAAAAATTTTTAGAAAGGGGTTCTTAGTGGTGTTAAAATCACTTGACAGAGGACGTGTAAGGTGAATTTTGAGTCTATGGCATCTGATAAAAAGGTTATTTAACACTGGAAAATGATCCCATACAGACTTAACCATCATGAATTCTGTACTGAACCACAGAAAATCTAGAGATATAAAATGATAACTACTAGTGGTCTAAGGAGAATTAACAGCTGGGTTAATCCCACACTGTAACTGGACAAAGAAAGTAGACAAAAATCACTTAGGTTTGTTAAAGAGTCAAATCAAACACACGACTTAGTTCAGCATGTAGACAGGAAACTTCATATAGGTTGAGCAACCCTAACTGGAAAATCTGTACCACTCCAAAATCTGAGTTTTCACCATCAACAGAATACCAGGAAAATTTTATGCCATGAAACTATTTTACATACAAAATTACCAAAAACATCACATCAAATTACATTCAGGCTGTATGTACAAGGTGTGTATGGACTTGGGTTCCACCACGATATCTCACCGAATATATAGAAATACAAAATCTGAAACACTTCTGGCCCACATATCTTAGATAAAGTACTCTCACACTCTGTTGTACCAAAGAGATCAATCATTCACATACTTTTTTTTTTTTGAAAATAATTTACAAAGATTGGTAATTCACTAGACCACAAAAAACATCAATAAATCCCTAAAATGAAAAATCCACTGGACAGGTGTGCTTGTAAGAGGACGGCCATGTGAGGACACAGGGCTGGAGTTAAGACGCCCGCACACTGCGCAGGCCGAGGAGACTCAGGCAGGAAGGCTTCCTGCAGCGCCAGCCACACAGGCCTGTGACACTTTCACTCTGGGCTTTTAGCTTCCTGTCAAAACATTTCTGTTGTTGTAAGCCAAAAAATAAACACTCTGTCTTCTACAAAACAGAAAATCCTAACCAGCTTATATTTTTATGCAACAAACTCTGAACATCAATGAACAAAAGAATAAAGCCATACACATATAAAATTAAGCCACTGAAGGTTTGTTTTCCAGAAATTTTACTTGTCGCCCAAGGAGGAAATGAAATTTCAGGCCGAGTGTCCGAAAGTAAGGTGGCCCTTCACTCAGGTAACCTAAGTTCTCTGCTAGCTCTGCACTGTACTGTGAAACATTCCTTATCAAATCCATGTTCAGCGAAGAACCCTGCCCTCAACACATGGTCGCCCTGGATATACGGGGAGGTTCCTCACGTTCCTCAGTCCTCCAAGTAATGTCTGGTCATTCCAGCCTGTCCTCAGAGAGAACGCTGTCAGATGGGTACAGCCAGAATCCCCGATTCCATCTTCTTAGTCCTTCACAACCTGGTTCTACCTGCCTCTTAGATTAAGTCCCCCCATTCTCATACTGCTGCGGGGGCACCCAGAACCGCCCCCACCACAAGACCAGGACAGTGGTTCCTGTACTTGTAGTGATGGTGTTGAATAAAGTCTAGCTTTCTGAGCCTGAGAAAATATAACTAAAAACTCGGAACTTTTTCTTTAATACTGGGAATTAGAGTGACAAGAAAGGGCCTTTATAAGAACCTTTTCTGGGAAATCTTCATTGTCTTGGTGAGGCTGAAGTACCAGGCATTTACAAGGAATGGTAGTTCTGAAGGAAGAAGTGGAGACTGTTTACTAGGGAAATCTTCCCTCAAGATTCTAAAATTGATCTTAAAGGCTCAGTAACTACAGAATGTCAGGAAGAGAAAGCTGCATTAACTTGTCAGAAACAGGCCAAACTGGAGCTCCTCAAGTCCAGACACAGGCAGAGGGCTCCCATCCAATCTGTGATGCGTATAGCAGAGCCATAGTCTTAACATTTAAACAAATCTTATTTTTCTCCTGCTTAAAACCCAACTTCCCTTATCCAAGCTCATGAGGATCTGGCCCCCAAGCACCTGTCCATCTTCATTTGCTGGCACGCTCCAGGAAGTAGAGAATGTTCAGCTTCTGGCATGTTCTGAGTGGCGTCCTGCCTCAGACCCTCCTCTCACACAGCTGCCTTCATCAACATGGCCTCCCGTGCTTCAGGCTTCAGAGAGGCCTTACCTCTCCTCCACTGTTTCTGTCTGCTATCACTCATAGCGTAACGATAGAGCCCAATGTGTTTGTGATTAAGATATTAAAGAGTTATCTGAATGAAAAACTGAACAATTCAGGATGGAAATGATCAGTGTTTAAATATGGACAAAAAAGATTAGAAAGGTGCTAACGAGGTAGCACACGGCCATGAGGAGGATAAGGGGAGGCATCCTGGCTGCTACTCGGCTGTTGGGTGAGTGTTCACGGAGAGACGGTAGCACTCTTTCAGACAGAGAAAGTGACTGAAGGGTATCTGGACGGGTGAGAGGATGAGACTGGGCTGCAAGTGTTGGGGGTGAAAGCATGTGAGGATCCCACTGGGATGTCCTGTAGAAGTTGATACAACAGTGTAGCTTCTGAGAGAGGTCTTGAGCTGGGAAGAGGACTTTCCAGCCACCACCTACGACTACTAACTCTATGCTCTGCTGTGGAAAATATCATCTGAAGAGAAAGTCAGTCTCTTGACTACTGAAAATACTCTGTCCAAATGTTTCCAGAAGAAGAAAGCACAGATAATCAATAGGGCAGGGAGGGACAAGGAAGAAAGGAAGTTACAGAAGCCCAGCACAGAAGTTTCTAGAATGCAAATCCCACGGGACAAACTGGGAAAGAGGCTGAAAAGAGAACTTAGCAATGAAGAGATGCTCACTGACACTGACAAGGGCCTTTGAGGAAGCAGAACCCTCTTCAATTTGTGAAACAGTAAAATCTTCACACATTTTAATCTGGTTTTGGTTAAAATTTTAATGAAAATGCTAAATAGTAACTTGTCATGAAGCTCTGTAAAGGACGGAGCTCTGTTGACACAAAGAGCTTTTAGGAAAGCTATGTTGGACTTGTCTTCATTTTAGGAAGAGGAAGGAAAAATGTATAATATTTATGTATACAGTACCATCAGGATGAATGAAACCACGCAAATGGAGTAAAAGTTATGTTTAAAGTAATTCCTACACATCCTTCTTTTTCCTTCAGTACTAGGGATTGAACTCAGGACCTTATTATGCTTGCCAGGCAGGCGCATGCACAGCACCACTTGGCTACAGATCCAGCTCCCATATTTTTATTATCATTGGAAAGTTGAGCTTTTGTCTGGTCAACTTATTAGAAAGAACAACAAATTTGCCACCCACAGGCTTGAACATGTAATTTCCATGGACTGTGACCTGTGGTTTTTCAGCCCAAAGCCTGTGCTATGTGGACAGCTTGCCAGGGTGTCTGTCACCCAACATGGGTTAACTCTGCCACCCCAAAGTCAGTGAATTTTGTTATCAGCAACTGGATGTGTTTGCACTTGTTGGCAAAGCTATTTCTAGACTAGCATCCTTGCAAGATTTTTACAAGCGATATGAAAATACTCTTTGTTTTTCAGCAATGCAAGGCAAAGTCTCTTTGCACAGATACAGAAAGGGAAACACTTCAGTTTCTTCTAACAAGGGGGCCTCTATCCTGGAACATGTCATATTGTATCATGATTTTGTTATTTTCCTATTTTTGTTACTTCTTTGCATACCAGAAAGTTTAAAGACTTTAGCAATGCATCATATTTCCTACTCTAGGTAATAGATTACACTTCTTCTTCCGTAAAATAGTTATGGAACTGTTCTTCCCAGTGGTTTCTGTTCAAAGTATGTACAAACACTAATCTTTTGTGATATTCTTATACATATTTTTTTTTTTTACAAATTTTCTGCATTTTAATATTGCCTGTTTTTTGACTCCATTCCTATGGTGCTGATTCAACTAACTTTTCTGATTTCTACTAATGTGCTTATACTTAAGAGGTTTGAGCAACTTTATAAAATAGCACAGAAAAGGCAAACGGCACATACTATTTTTAATCAGAGAATTCCAATTACCACCTTTTGTTTTTTAAAAAAGTTTTCTAAAACATTGCCTCTAACTTTAGCATTTAATTATCACAATAGAAATATCACTGTTATTTATAAACAGTAACCCACATATATTAACACGCATTTTGATGGTAAATTCATTAAAACCTCAGGTTTCAAGTAACAGTAAATCTGAAATGAGAGAGAAAGTTGTAGGGAAAAATGTAGTGGTTTAGCAGTTTCCTGGTGTAACCAATGAAGCAGAACTTCTGCAGAGCTCAGGTTGCACAGAACTCTAGAGTTTCTTTATCACCAGTTCATAGGATGTTCCCTGGACATCTTGTTAAGTTTTGTGTCCCTGAATCTTGCAAACAAGATCAGTTAATAAACACTGGAATAGGAATTAGGCCTGTCCCAGGAACTGCCCAAGCCCACCTCTTCTGTTTTTTCCTATGTATTGCTACTCTGTATTTGTTCTATAATAAAAAGGTTGTTGGAAGACAGCTCAGAGGTTTAATCCTCCAAGGCTGTTCCCCATGCTGGGTATCTTGAAACTCATCCTTGAGTGGCTCCTTTCCTTCTGTGACCCCGGACTTACACAGACATTAAGTGGGATTACTTAATTCACATGTTATTTCTAGCCTCTCCGTAAAGTGGACTGATTTTTAAAACAGAACAGGGAACAGAACTAACATTGGTAAAATAAAAAAAGATACTATTAATGAGTCATTAGCTCTCCAAATGAACTAATCTGGACCCAAATGGTCACATTACAGCTAGTTCTTAGCACCTGACCTACCATATAGATATGTCAACTTATCACCAGTTTGGGGAAGATTTATTTGTATAACAGACAGCAAGCTATGATTTCTAGTTCTGTAATATTTCTAATCTTCATATCAATCTTACAAAAGAAGCATTTTGCAGATGAGAAAACACTAGGAAGATTGCACAGCTTGCCAACATTGACCCGGTATGTCACTAGCGTTATAGCTGTGACTTGAATTCAGATCTACTGAATGTAAAAAAATCCCAAACAGACAAACTCCATCCTTTCCTACTCTGTCAGCCTCGAACCAACCTTAACTATTCGATATCAACAGCTCCCAATATGTAAACATGCACAGGTTAAGCATGTGATCTGACTGGCAAACGGAATAAAGAGTTTGATAGGCCTGGTCTTCCTCTGATGATGATTTTGCTGCAAGATTTGAGAACTAGTAATAAAAAAGATGATTTTTACTACTTTGGGGGAAGTACTGAGGATCAAATTTGGGACCTTGAGCTTGCGAGGCAGGCGCTGCAACTACTGAGCTAAATCCACCTAAAAAGATGATTTTTGAGTTGTGCAGTCACCACGAGGAGTCAGTAGGGCTACGTCAGAAGTAAGAGCAGGATGGTGCAGCTCTTCAGAGGCATCTGAAAAGCCCGTCCTATTATCCTGCTTCGTGAACACTGGGCTGGATGGCAACGCAATTAAGTGAAAAGGCCCACCCAGGGGCTTTAATGGGTTGATGCTTTTAGGCCAGGCTTCTTACATTTATTTATTCATTTACAAGGCTGAGGACATGGATAAGGAGTCCACTGATACTATGAAGCAAGGAGCTGATGTGTGAGACAAATAAATCTAGGTCCAGGGTCACCTTATCAATAATTTCTTATCAACAGAGCCTAATGACAAGAAATTTAACATCAGGAAGGGAAATCCTGCAAATGATCTAGGGAAAAGTGCCCTGACAGCAGTTAGGGACACACAGTACTTTGGCATGGGTGAAGGTGTCATGGAGTCTCTGTGACAAGCAGCCTCCTCGTCCAGTGGAAGAAAGTGAGAGGCAGTGCGTGGTCTGGAAGAAGCTGGCGGTCCCTCATGAGGCCACGCTGGGGACTCTGATAAGTGGACCAGATATGGGGAGAGTTCTACCCAGAAGTTATCAGGGGTCCAACACAGGATCAACACTGAAGGAACTGGACAGGCCGATCCTGGAGCAGACAGTGGGGTGGGAAGTCAGTCCACAAATTTGCAAAGGACTGAACTGGGTAAGACCTAGTAAGGTACCTGGTATAAGCGGCGGGCCTGAGGGTGGAGGGAGGGAAGCTACCAGGGACGAAGCTTTGGCTTCAGAAGATCTAACTTAGCCACAGAACAACAAAATGAACTATTTCAAAGAAACCAGAGAGAAGGAGGATGACATGTGGGGGAGATTATAGTGTTCGACTGCGGTCTGATGGGACTGCTAAGTAACCCCAGATGCTACAATATTCTATAAATAAAAGTTTACTTATGTGAAATATACAGCAGCTGACATAAGAAAAAAATGCGATGAGTGTCCCCCAAACAAGAATACACATTCTAAAACAGACAAGAAAACATTATGACCTTAAGCAGGATGGGACTTTAGACAGGTTCCCTGTGTATGCTCTAGGTTTTCATTTTACCATTCTGGCCAAATTCCTGATCTTACCAGTACATACAACAACTCAGGTCTCTTGGGCACATCCTGGAGGCTCTATAATTTATAACTGTTATGATTTATAATTTTTCAAAGTTTCCTTGGTCATTCTGATACTCAGGCAATTTGAGGAACCACTAAAATTCTAGACTTCTAGAGGTCACTTATTTTGCCTATGAAATATATATATGTAAATGCAGTGTTCTAAAATCTTTAGTAACCTGTGAATATTCTTTTATCAACCTGTGAATATTCTTTTATCAACCTGTGAATAAAAGTCTTTTATCAACCTGTGAATATTCAGGCTATGAATCTGAGACCAGGGTCATTTTTAATAACTATCATTTCTATCCAGCTAACAAATATAACCTCAGTATTCTAAGAGTTTGGAGCAAAAAGTTTAAAATATCACATCTCTTGCTTGGCAATCTTTAATGTAATATTTAGATCATTTCTAGCCTGTTAACATTTGTCTTATGTAACACACTTTAAAATGTGTTTTATCACTTTTATGAGAAATCTAATAGTTGACCTCATAGAATCAGAGAGTAGAATAGTAGCTGGGGCTGCAGGGAAGAAGCATTAGACACACCAAAAAGCCACAGCATGGAATAAGCTGAAAGTTACGGATGGAAGATGACGCACCATGTGAAGGAGAAAGGGGCTGTCCACCAAAAGCAGACCTCACAGAACAGTTTAGGAAGTGTTTTCTTAAAGTGATGGAAATATTACAAGATCACATTGTGAGGATTGCACAACTCTGTGCATTTATAAAAAGAAATAAGTGAATGGAGTATTTACATAGATTAATTTTAGGATGTGCAAGTTATACCTCCATAAAGCTATTTTTATTTATTTTCTTATTTTATTTTATTTTATTTTTTGAGACAGAGTCTCACTTTGTGGTTCAGGCTGGCCCTGAGTTCAGCCTCAAATTCACAGCACAGCAATCCTCCTGCCTCTGCCTCCCGAGTGCTGGGATTACAGGCGTGAGCCACCACGCCCGGCACTGTGGTATGTGGTACTGATTGCTGCAGGGCGTGAGTCTCCACGTCCAGTATTGTATGTGGTTGCCGGGAAATTGAACCTGGGCCCTTGTGCTTGCAAGACAGGCGCCGGAACCACTGAGCCAAATCCCCGGCCCTGTAAAGCTATTTTTAAAAACAGACAAAATATTGCTTAAGTTTTCTTTTAAAAAACGTTATTTTTAAAAAAGAAATGTCTCAGAGTATGAGAAATGTCTCCAAAGATCTTATCTCCAAAGATCAATGTCTCATACTCTGAGACATTTCTTCTTAAACAAGTAACAGAAAATGTCCAAGTTAGTAGGAAAAAAAATAAGATGACACTGTTCATACATACATCATTTTGGTTTAAATAACACATTTTTCTTAAGTTTCCATTTGGGTAGACAAAATTTCAGAAAATGTGAAAACACATCCTGGTAATGTCTGGGAGCCCACAGATGCAGTGAAAACAGTGACTGAATATTCAATAATCAGTCAACTGCAATCACAAACATAGAAACTCAACTGTTTCTTTAATCTTGTATGTTCATTCAACTCATCTTTGTTTTCCACCTATCTAGTAAATTTTAAAAGTTGCTATCAAGGAAGAATCCTTCAGCACTTAAATTCAAGGTGATCAGTTGTAATATTTGAAGACTGGTATTACTAAAATGTTGATTAAATTCTGGCTTTCTCCATATATCATAGAAAATTCTATGAAACTAGGGATGGGTAGGTCTCGTAAATCCTGGTCTGCTGTCATACAGGATTCAGGGAGGAAAACCTATCCTCCAACCTGCTCTGAATCTGAGACCAAGTCTTTCGCCTGTGACCTCCTGGATGTGGAGGCACCGGCTTCCTCTAGAGGAAAAACCCCATGACTACTGAAGAGTTGGAAGAAATAATGAATTAGAATAAAGGCGCAGTCACACCACATCCAAATCCAAAAGGAGATTGTTAAACATGTTAATAAAAGCAATATTAGGGGCCATCATTTGTGTTTCCTGAAAGTTAAACTTGGAGAGTCTATGGAGACTGCTGGAAAGAGATTCTACACTGACTTCTTGTGTTCACTAGTCTGGTTATGCATTGTTATGAAATGCTTCCATCTTTTTCGTTGAGTTCTTCACATCTGAGATTGTCACAAATCTTTCATAGTGAAAATGGCCACAGCTGACACTGACCTAGCCAGGCAGATAACAACTGATTATTTCATGGACATCTTTCAAGCAGGTGATGGAAGACCTTCACCAAACTCTAAATTGGAAACGAAAACAAAAAACAAGAAGAACTGTTGACTTAACCCTTCGGGTGCTGATGAACTTCTTTTTTAATTATGATTTGGACAGCTCAAACATTTTCAAAGCTTCTCCACGAGTGGAAAGAGACAGTCTACTTACAAATGCACAGGACTATGAGGAAAAGGAGGTATGTGACCAGTTCCCGCAGAACACTCTTAAGGTATTTCTCTCGGTTAGTGCTGCTTTCTTCCATGAGTCTTGTTCCCCAGAGACCTTTAA
>PVIR01022518.1:0-28276 GCA_004026965.1 Petromus typicus
ACGTTCACTGTGAATGCAGCAGGTGGTGCAGTGGAGCAGCAGCTGGGATGCAGTTGGGTGGTTTGTAGGCTTTCAGTGAAGGACCTCAAAAGCTGTGCTTAGCAGTTTGAGCTAAGTAGCAAGAATTCCTGTAAGGCTTATTGTTGGGAGGGGACAGACTTGTTATGTTTCTAGCTTTGGCAGCCTGTGAAGGAAAATTGGAGCCCTAGAGATGAGAGGAGATGTGCGAGCGTCTAGGGAGAGGATAATGAGGAGCCAGGGATGGGAACAAGGGGCCCGAGCTGTCTTGCCATGCCAGTTTCCCTTAGCCTGCCACCTGGATGAAGTTGCCCCATAGCCACGGACACTTCAGTTCTAGGGACCTTTGCCAAAGTTGGCTGGGATGAACACTTTTTTTTTTCTTTTTGTGGTACCAGGGATCAAACTGAAGCTCTTGTGCTTCCAAGGTAGGTGTGAGCTGAATCCCTGGCCCTCGGGCTGAGCACCCTGAGTCTGCTTTTCCCAGAAGGAGCTGGCTGCCTACTCTGGCATGCCATGTTCTGTTTTCTCTGAAGTAATGAGGCAGTGCCCTTCCTTACTGCTTATACTCTGGGTACCTGGAAACAAATGCTCCCCCAAACAACAAGCCCCAGAGTCAAGGTGGGAATAGTTTTAGGAATGAAGCGGTAAAAGGAACAATTTCCAGAGGCATTTATTGTGCTTATGTTGAACAAGCAAGTACAGAGGACTGAGGAAACACATGATGCCTCTCCAGAGGAATTCATGATCTGGAAATGAAGAGAGTATTTTTTGAACAGCATCTGTTGGGAATAAGCAACTGCAGATGTGGGGTTAGGAGCCGAGGAGAGAGAGGGCTGAAGACTGGAGATCTGGGAGCTGGCGAATCATCCAGGGAGTTGATTGGAGGGAAAGCAGTGTGAGTATAGCACCTAGATAATGCCATATTTAGGGCCAACAGGGAGGTGAGCAGAAAACTGGGCGAGGAGCCAGGTAGAGTGCAGATCCCAGCAAAGATGAGGCGAGAGGATTGGAGCCCACCCTGAGCAGTTAAAAGATGTGGCAAGACCCTGTCTCAAAAGAAAAAATAGAAAAATGGGCTGGGGATACAGCTCAGAGCAAAGGATCTAGATTCCATCTCCAGTGTCTAAAAACAACAAAAATGGATAGGGTGGTGTTCTAGTAAATAAAAGTTTCAGGCAAGAAGGAAAAAATAGTCTTGTTGAGGAGTGTCTATTGGATGTGTCACTCTTAAGTGGCCCTCATGTTACTCTGTCCCAGTTTGGCCTGAGGGCAGCAACATGGAGAATGGGCAGGGCTGTGGAATACTCCTGGGCCTTCACACAGTCTACTTCTTGCAAGCCAAGGAGACTTTGAGGGGCAGCTGTCAGAACACAGATCCAGTGGGTCCCACAGGTGCCACTTCCCTGGCTTTGGTCTCTGCACGTTGATCATCAATCCTCTGCCTGGTTTACCCTCCCTGTTCTGGCGGCTGCCCGTTGGGTTCTGTTTTAAAAGCCTGTAGGGCCGGGTAGCTCAGGTTGGCTTTGTACTCACTGTGTATCTCCTGAGTGCTGGGATTACAGATAGGCATGAGCCTCTAGGCCCAGCACATTTTATTTTCATGTCCCACAAACAATGTGCTCGCATTGTAATGAGGTTTGAGGGAGGCACATCTCATGCATACAGCATGAGTTCTCCATCATCATGTTCATGAGCTGAAAGATCAGTACATTTTAGTAGTTACATCTCGTCCACCAGGCCTGGTGGCCCACACCTGTAAGGCTGAAGCAGGAGGATTGCTGTGAGTTCGAGGCTTGCCTGGGCTACAGAGTTAAAGGCCACCTTGAACTACAAAATGAGACTTTTTCTCAAGAAACAAAAAATAAAAAATATATCTAATCAAAATAAGTTTCATTCTTTCCTTCTTGGAGACTTAATTTCTTGTACTCTGGGTTGATTCTCATTGTTCTTTTGATCTGATTTCATTGTTATTCAAACTGCCCTCCCTTGTGGGAATGTCCTTTCTTTCCTGTTTCCTGCACCCCATAGATCCTCAGGAGCCTCTTGAGAAAGGGTGCAGAGGAGGTAAAGTGGTTTACTTCTTGCATTTCTGAAAATAAATTTATTTTCAGTTACTGGAGGGTCAGAAATTATTTTCCCATTTCCTGTAGTTTCCAGTGTGCTATCACAGGTTTGATGGTACTGAGCTTGGTAGCACTTGCCTGTAATCCTTGGGCTTGGGGGCTGAGGCAGGAGGATCGCTGGGAGTTTGAGGCAAGCCTGGACTACTTAGCAAGGCCCTGGATTAAAAAAGCTTGATGTCATTTTGACTCATTTTCTATATGATCTTTCTCTCTTTTAATTTTTTCCTTTGTCCCTACCATTTTGAATTTCATAGTGGAGTGTCTTGTTTATCCAGGTCATTTTATATTCATTTTGACATTTGTTGGGTTGAATCAGTCAGGAATGAATATTACCTATTTCTAGAAAATTTTCTTAAAACTTTTCTCATTTTCCCCCTCTTCTCTTGGAAATCCTGTTATTAATTTAGATGTTGAATTTTGAATATATTCCTAGTTTTTCTGACCATTTCTCCCTCTTTTTTTTTCTTTCATTACTTTGCCTTTTTCCTGAGAAATTTCATTAATTTTTCTTCTAAGGCGTCTTTTGAAATTTTGAGGTTCAGTTGCTGTCAATTTGACAGTTTTGCTGTCAAAATTTTATATCCAAGGGCTCTTCCTTACTCTCCAACATATCCCTCTCTTTTCCCTCTCCATAGGTTCTTTTTTTTTTAGTTTCTTGAGACAGGGTCTCATTTTGTGCTGCAGTCTGGTTTTGAACTCAGCCTCAAACTGAGCAATCCTCCTGCCTCTGCCTCCTGAGTGTTGGGAGTACAAGCGTGAGCCACCAAGCCCAGCACTGTTACGTGGTAGTGACTGCTGGAAGGCGTGAGCCACCACATCCAGCTTTGTTGTATGTGGTTACTGGGGGTCAAACCCAGGTCCTTGCACTTGGAAAGCAGGTGCTGGAACCACTGAGCTAAATCCCTGGCCCTCCATTGTTCTTCTTATTCCATAGTTGTACTATCATCTCATTTTAAAATAATTTTAAAAAACACTTATCTCTTGCTCCTTTTTATTTCTTTTCTCAAAGTTCTCTTCTGTTTGATATTTTTTGTTTGGTTTTTGTTTTTTTGAGACAGGGTCTCCTTAGGTAGTCAAGCTGTCTTGCACTCACAGCCATCCTGTCTCAGCTTCAGGTGCTGCGATTACAGGCTTTATCTGCAGGTAATTCCCCTGGGCTGTGTCCATCTCCTATTCAGGAGTTTCTTAACTCTTCCTTTTGAGGAAGCGTGGGTGGGTTGGGGACTGGGAATTTCCTGTCTGATATGTCACACTGATCATAGACTGGTAACCTGGCTCTTACTCCTGACTCTTACCTGGCCAGTGTCCTTGAACATAAAACACATACTTTTCCCAAAGCCTGGATGGAGATAATTGCCTGACTGTGCAGATTAGGGACAGAGATCTGGGGGTACAAAACTGTTGCTTTTAGGGGCCGGGGAGTTGGCTCGCAAGCGCAAGGACCCGGGTTTGATTCCCCGGTAACCACATAACAATACTGGGTGTGGAGACCCACACCCAGCAGCAACCAGTACCACATACCACAGTGCCGGGCGTGGTGGCTCACGCCTGTAATCCCAGCACTCGGAGGCAGAGGCAGGAGGATTGTGATGTGAGTTGGAGGCTGAGCTCAGGGCCAGCCTGAACCACAAAGCGAGACCCTGTCTCAAAAAAAAAAAAAAAAAAAAACTGTTGCTTTTAGAGATTTTCAGCTAATTGTTCAGTGTTCATTCAGTCTTCTGTACCTTATCAAGACTTAGCTTACTTTTTGGAGGGATTATGACCTCAGATAGGCTGCTGCTTTGCATTTAATTTTTGTCTTTTCCCAGTCATTAAAGCACTTATCAGCTCACTGCGACTCCACCATATTTCTCACAGCTTATGCTGTCTTTGTTCGTGTGGGTTTTTATGTTTAAAAAACTTACTGTGTGTCATTTAGTTGGAGGCTTAGGACAGAATGCATAAAGATGTGTTCAGTCCTCGTTTCGAAAAGAAATCGGAAGCATCTGCAGTGTCTCCTTGGACACAGAAGAGGCACCTTTATCCGGGTCGTCACAGCACTTCCTCAGGCACATTGTGGAGTGGATGGATAGATGTATCGTGGGGAATAATAAATGGCAGATGCTAAACTTCTGTGTGTCTTTGTATGTTGTATGATGTGTTTGAGGCAGGATGTTAGGACCTCTATATAGTTCTATCCCTTTACTCATATGTTATCTTTGCTGTGACCAAATACTTGAAACAGTCAACTTAAAAGGAAGAAAGATATTTTGGCTTATGGTTTCAGATATTTTAGTTTGTGGTCAGCTGACTCCATTGCTTTTGGGTTGTGAGGCAGAACTTGATGGTAGGGAGTAGGAACAGAGCAAAATTGCTCTCCTTGTGGTGGCGGGAAAGCAGAAGAGAAAGAGGAAGGAGCCAGGGTTCCAGTATCCTCTTTAAGGATGTTTCCTCGGAGACCTGCCTCCTCCGGCCAGACCACTCCTAAGATTCCATCCTGTTCCAGCGGTGCCCGCCCTGGGACCAAGCCTTCCACACAGGCGCCTCACGCATACTAGACGAAGACTTTACCTCTGATCTTTACCCCAAGCTCTCCCACTGTTGCATTTAACATAAGATTACCTCAGAGTTTCAAACATTAGGCCTTTAATTTCATGACCATAGACATACTGATTACTCACAGATAATATAAAATACTGACTATTGCAGGACACACTCAAACCCTGAGAGAGGAGAGCGTGTAGGCTTGGACAGGTTGCTCCTAAGACTTCCCAGCAGATACACGCTGGGGCTGAGCTGGACAAAGGCTTGAGGAGCCACTCTTCTGGTCTTGCAGTAACCCCAAACAGGTTGTGGAGCCGTGAGGAGAGCTGGTGTGGAGAGGGTGGAAGGACAGTGTCTTCACCAGCCCAGTCCCACAGAGAACAGGGGAGTCGGGAGCCACGCTGGGATGAGAAAAAATGAAGAAACTCGGGGTGCTCCACCCCACCTTTCCATGTCCTCCCAGCTCTGGGTAAGGATGTCTGGGATATCAACTCAGGTGAGTAGAGCATCCAAGGTCTTGAGTTTAGGTAGTTTTAGGGGCCAGTCCCATCACCCCAGGAGACGCTTAGCTATTTTGAGGGGCCCAGTTATTGAGGGTCTCACCTCAGTACACCAATACAGGATCTGGGAACACATTTTCTTTCCTTCTACTTTAATAAGTACTTTAAAGTTCTGTGTCCCCATGATGGGAATCAAAGGACCAACAGCCATGTTCTAATGAAAGATGGAGGCAGGGAACAAGCAGAGACAGTACCTTGGGCTTTCTGAGAATAGCTTTCATCCTTTCAAGTCCTGTGGAGGAGAATTTCACACCAGAAACACACACAAGAGCAGCCTTGGGTGGGAGCTGCAGGACAAGGTGTGCTGAGGCAGGAGGCTGGGTGTTGCGTTTGCTCAGCTTCCCAGTCCCCTTCTCTGAGTTATCTCCACTAGGTGCTGGCTGTTAACCTTGGGCCTGAGTGACCCAGCTGCACAGTTCTGCATTCCAGTGCATGGAGCTAATCAAATGCCAGGCTCTCCTGGCTCCCTGCAGAAGTTTGGACTGAACCATAGGAAGCTGCCAGCCAACTGCAAGAGGGAAGCCCCAGCCCTCCTGTGTGGCTATGCACTCTATCGCCAGGGGGTGGCATCGGAGAGCTATTTTGGGAGCAACAGTACTTGGCCAAGGAGGCCCTGCAGCCCCATTTGTGGGAGCTAGGACCCCCTGAGGCAGGGAGAATTTGAATCACTCTACAATGAGTAATTGGCCAAGTTGCTCCATTTGAATACTACCTGTGCAGAAAAGTAAATGGGTGCTAGAGCCAAGCCTGTGGCTAACCATGTAGGCAGTGACAAATTGGCTGAGCTGGACAGTGGAGCCCATAAATAGCTATAGGGCCAGCTGGGACAGGAGGAAGGTGCTGCCTAGGACAGGGAGATGCAGGTAGAAGTCCCGGGCTGAGACAGCCCTGGCCTCTCTTGCCTTGCCTATTGCCGCTAAACTAGCATGGAGACATTTCAGGCTGAGGCCACACAAACCCTGGGTGGGGCTGGGAACAGACCACTGCCTCCAGCATGCATGTGTCTGTTGGGGAAGGGAGCCCCAGACTTCGGGCCTGGCAGAAAGCTGGTTACAAAAAACAATTTTGGGCAACTGGAGCAAAGCAGGAAGCATAGCAGGCCCTACTTGAAGTTATCCTGCGAAGCAACTGTTATAAAAATGGCATGGTGCCAGAACAAAGAGACTCATAGTTCAGTGGAACTGAACTGAGGTTACAGAAGCATCCCCAGAAACATTCACCTGTGTGCTCTTCGAGGGGTCAAAAGCATAGGCTGAAGGAAAGATGGCCTGTTCTCCAAGTGTGCGGGGAAACGTGCAGGGCTCTGCAGTGTTCTCTGTGCCCAACATTGAAACTGGACCCTTAGCTCTCTCCCGATACTGAGCTAAAATAAAAATGGATCAGAGATCTAAACATTGAAATGGAAACATACCCACTGCAAGATAAAGGAGATAAAACATGAAAACATAGGTGTAGGGAAGAATTTTCTAAACAGCTTCAATTGCACGAGAAATAACAGCAAGAATCAATGGGATATCAGACTAAAAGTTTTCTGTACAGCGGAAGAATCAATAGTGAGGAGACAGTCCACAGAAAGGAGAAAACTTTTACCAGCTACTCTCAAGACAGTGCGCTAATACCTAGAATATACGAAGAACTCAAAAAAGTCACACTGCCTAAAATTAAAGATCCAATCAAGAAAGGGGGAAGACACTTTACAGAAGGAAAAATACAGATGGTCAACAAATCTGACCATTAGAGAAGAGCAAATTGGAACAAGGCTAAGACTCCATCTTGCTCCAGGAAGAACAGCAATCCTTCAGAAATCAAACAATAACAGATGCTGGATGCCTGTGGTGAGAAGGAAACCACACCGCTGATGGGAATGTAAACTAGTACCACCATCCTGGAAATCAGCGTGGAGATCTCTCACAGAACCGAAATAGAGATTCCCTGTGGAATCCTCCTGCTGTGTCTGTGCATATGCTCCAGAGTCCCACGGCCTCTTCCTAATTAGGTCATCGAGTCATGCAAGAGATCTGAAGGGCAATTGAATGACAGGTTGTCATCACTTCTTTCCTCCCAAAGGGCACAAGTTAAATTCCTTGGATGCATTATATTTCTGCTGTACAGACTGTGAATGGCAGGCTTTCATTTTATTTCAGATTTCCCTATCTTTTGGGACCCACATGAAACATTTTATTTTGTCTTGAAGGGGGCCAGCAATATTTACACTGTCTTGAAAGAAATTTTCATGCTATGTTAATGGTTATTTTTCTTTTCAGGACTGGAGATTAAACCTAGTTCCTCAGTTATAGTAAGCAAGCATGCTACCACTGAGCTATATCCCTTGATTTTTTTAAGTTTTTTTTTTTTTTTTTTTGAGACAGGGTCTTGCTTTGTAGTTCAGGCGGGTCTGGAACTCAGCCTCGAACTCAGCAAATCGTCCTGCCTGTGCCTCCTGAGTGCTGGGATTACAGGCGTGAGCCACCATGCCCGACATTGCTGTATGTAGTTACCGGAGATCAAACTGGGACCTTGAGCTGGTAAGGCAGTTGCTGGAACCACTGAGGTAAATCCCTGGCTCTCTGTTGCCTTTTAAAATTAAATAATAGATATTATTTTATGAAAAAATAAAACAAAAACATAATTAAATAAGAGAAAACATTATTGTACTATTTACCATTATTTTCAAAATAGTTACTCAGAGTATAAGACATAAACCATAAAAATTTTTTTTTTAGCTTTCTGACACAGTCTCACTTTGTAGTGCAGGCTGTCCCTAAACTCACTATGTATCCCAGAAAAGCCTCCACTTCTTGGCAATCCTCCTGCCTCTGCCTCTTGAATACTGGGATTACAGGCATGAACCATGATACTTGCTTACCAAAAAGATTCCTACAGAAAGAAACAATAACACAAATCCTAATTTTCAGTAAACTAAGGCAAATTAGTAATATTAAGAAAAATAATTAGCATATATATTGAAATATTTTTAAAACAATGGAACTTGTAATTTGGGGAAGTATTTTAACTTATCCTACTTATCTCTCTTTGATTTTGTTCTTTATTTGCATTTCTCATATAAGTGAAATCATGTAATATATGAGCTCATATGTCTGATTTATTTCACTGATCATTTTGTTCTTAAGTTACATCCATTTATCAATGAATTCCTTGTTTATCTTTCTTTATGGCAGCTACTCCATTGTGTATAAACACCACATTTTCTCCACCCATTCATCTGTTGATGGACATACACACTGTCACAAACTCAAATCTCATTTAACAAAATAAATGAACATTCCATCCTTTTTCTCCTTGTCCCAAAATACACTAATTATACATAAAACTTCTCTCTTTGCAATTACCCTTTGTCACGTAATGAGAGAGAGGGAGGCGGAAGGCAGTCAGGACTGATGAGACTGTGGGACACTAGCCAAATGAGTTACAGAGCCGCCTCTACCATGTTGGGGATGTGCGTGGAGTGTGGAAAGATGGAAGGAAGAACAGGATCTGCCTCTGGCCTGGAAAAGGCGCCTGCCTTGGTCTGGGTGGAGTGGTAAGACCCTTAACACTGTAGATAGTGGACCAGAGAAAGAGTGAGGGCTGTGGGCTGATGGGGAAGGTTAGGGGCTGCTGAGCTGGGAAGGAAGGAGAGATTGGTGCCTTGATCTTCCTGTGGCCTAGTGGGGCTCCTGGAAGTGGAGATGAGGGTGAAATCTGTCTGCCAGGGGAAAAATGGGCAACTACGGGTTAACTGTATAACTATGCTTGTTGAGAAAGATATATCGTCACTATAGTCACTGCAGTAATGCAGACTCATTAGAGCAGGGAGTCTGGGAAAGCTCTGCTGAACCTCTTGCTTCTCCTTCGTTGTCCTTTTGTTAATGTAATTATGTTTAGATTAATGACAATTTCTCCAGTAATTACAGTTGCTGTTTTCTCCTCCCACAGAAACATAAAGGTATAAAAATGAGTGTAAACTTCTGTTTGATGGTTTCAAGGCTATTTAAATCCTTTGAAGCTGCTGGCAATGAAGCTGATTTTGCTTCTTCTCCATTGTGGTCAGTGGTCTGTCTGAAGACCCCCCTCCAGCAGTCATGCTTCTGAGACAGCTGCCGGGTAAAGACTGGTTGAGGGCCTGGTCGGTGAGTGAAGTGGCCAGCAGCCAGCCAGTTTAGGACACCTGGGCTCCCTAAGACACAGGGCCCAGGGACAGTCCCGCCCAAAGCAGCAGGAGAAGGGCCAGACTCAACAGTGTGAGCAGAGGCTTTCTCAAGACTGCCAGCCACCTCATCTGCTTTTCTAGCTGCAGCGAACAGGGTAGAGTCTCCCAGGATCACTCCTAACTCTCCACTCCAGAGCCCAGTCCCTGGCTCAGGATGGAGGCAAGGGGTCGAGGGTAAGTGTTGAGACAGATGAACCTGAGCCTCCCTCATGCTTCACCATCCACAGAATTTAGTTGTTTTTTGGGCCGGGGAGTTAGCTCAGTGGTTCCAGCACCTGTCTTGCAAGTGCAAGGACCTGGGTTCGATCCCTGGTAACCACATACCGTACTGGGTGTGGAGACTCATACCCAGCAGCAATCAGTACCACATACCACAGTGCTGGGCGTGATGGCTCATGCCTGTAATCCCAGCACTCGGGAGGCAGAGGCAGGAGGATTGCTGTGATGTGAGTTGGAGGCTGAGCTCAGGGCCAGCCTGAACCACAAAGCGAGACTCTGTCTCAAAAAAAGAATTTAGTTGTTTTTTAAGCTCGTCCCTTTGCTGCCTGTAGGGTCAGTTCAGGCAGTCTAGGACAGAGAAGGCTGCATCAGGAAGAGGTTGCAGGAATTACTCTGGTATCCCCCACCTCTTCCTTTCACGACTCTGCCATTATGTGACATAAGCAGGATTACAGTGACTCACAGTCCCTGGTCAGACCCAGTCAGGGCTTATACTGACCTGCCAGGAGCCAAGAGACACTTTCCCGTGGGACACACATTCCCATCACCCTTTCTCCCCTTGTCCTCACCAACTCTAGGAAGTCATTTGCCGTTTCCTGCTAACCCTCCATTCAACACTGGACTCTTTGTTATCCAGCCCAGGACTAGTAAAACCAGCCCTTACCTCCCCTAGCTTCCCTGGGAGTGTCCTGCTGCCCACTCAGACCCCCTGGGGTCCTGCAGGGCCAGGTTCTACAGTGGACTTCTAGAGAAATAGGAGCCAGGCTGTTTGCCCAGTCTCTCAGGGAAAGCTTCTCTGATCTGGGCCATGTCCACTAGTGAATCAGTCCAGGTTCCTAGTCCTGTTTGAGGACTACCCCAACACAAAGCTGTGGATTTCTGACTTCTCTCATTAAATTTCTCAAGTTCCAGCAAATACTCTTTTGAGTTGGTTCCTAAAATATCTCTTGCCTCCCAGTCTAAAAGGGGAAATTTTGCCTAAACATCTCACATTTTATTCTTTCCTAGCTTGGCCTACACCAAGTGGTCTGAATTCAGTTTGATTTACAAGTTCTCCAATAACTTGATTTACAAGTTCTCTTAATAACTACCTGCAGATAAGTGGCAAGTGACAAGAGTTCCCCTTGTGTCCAAGTTTTCTTCACTCTGAACTCTTGTTCCTCTCTTGGCCAAACTTGCTCTGCTCACCAGCTACTCCTACTGCAGGAAAACCTCACTTATCTCCTTAGATACTGACCCAGATACATAGAAAATTAAAGAAAAATTTTGTTTTGTCTTTTTGATACAGGGTTTCACTATGCAGTTCAGGCTGGCTTTGAACTCAGTAGTCCTCCTGCCTCAGCCTCTTGAGTGCTGGAATTACAGGTGTATGCCACCACATATGACCTGAAAATTAAGCAAATTTACATATTTGAAAATTATTAACTTCAAAGAAAAAGGAAGAGTGGTGTTTGAGGTTTAAAATCTCATTACTGTCACAGGAAGTAAAAAGCCAGTAAATGGTTTCTTTTTTTCTTTTTTGTTTGTTTGAGACAGGGTCTCTTATAGTTCAGACTGGACTTGAACTCACTATGTATCGCAGGCTGGCCTCAGACTTGCAGTAACCCTCCTGCCTCAGCCTCCCGAGCGTTGGGATTATAGTCATGCACCACCATGCCTAGCCTACTAAATGGTTTCTAGAGTTCAATAAACAGAAGTATAGTGAACCCTCAAGTTATGACTGGCCTGATATATGAACAATTTAGGTTAATTAGGTTAATAGGAGATTCATGTGCTCTTTTTCTCTATAGCTGTACTCAGATAAATGTCTAGATCTTACGTTTATTGATTTAGTTATAACCAGCCCTCAGGAACTGAAGGAGTTCATAAATTAAGGGGCCAGGCTGGGGATTTAACTCAGTGGTTCTGATGCCTGCCTTGCAAGCACAAGGTCCTGAGTTTGATCGCTGGTAGCCACATACCACAATGCTGGTTGGTACCACAGTGCTGGGTGTGGTGGCCCACGCCTGTATTCCCAGCACTCAGGAGGCAGGGACAGGAGGATTTTTGTGAGTTTGAGTCTTGCCTGGGCTGCATAGTGAGCTCAGGGCCAGTCTCAACTACAAAGCCAGACCCTGTCTCAAAAAAAAAGTAATAATAATAAGGGTTCAAGCTATGTTATTTACAAAGGTGTTGTAAATATCTGAAGAAATATCTAAACTAATTGAATGTGACTGAATTTGGGGAGCAATATCACAGATGAAGGCAGGAAGAGCAGAACAGTTTTTCTTCATATGATTTTCCTTTGGTTATATTCTATTTATTTTATTTACTTTTTTGGAGACAGGGTCTCACTTTGTAGTTCAGGCTGGTCCTGAGCTTACTGTGCAGCCCAGGCAAGTCTTGAAATCATAGCGATCCTCCTGCTTCTGCCTCCCAAGTGCTGGAATTACAGGTGTGAGTCACTATGCCTGACACTGTGGTACTGACGAGCATTGTGGTATGTGGTATCAGGAACTGAACTTGGGACCTTGTGCTTGCAAGGCAGGAGCCGGAACCACTAAGCTAAATCCCCTAGCCTCTATTTATTTTATATGAAAATACGTTTGAAGTAATAATGTCAAGAGATGAATACCTGGGCATTAAGTAAGGGCCATTTGTTACATCATTTTCTGGGTCTGCCTTCCTCTTTCCCTACCTCTCTGCATCTTTCTCCTATGATATTCATGTAACACAAAATTAAGAGTGTACAGTTTGAAATTGAGTGACTCACAACATCATACAATGAGCGTTTCAAAATTGTTTCAAAATATTTTCATTATCTCAAAAGAAAACTCCATACTCATTAAGCAATCATCCCCTCTTCCCGCCATAAGTCTTTGACATTACCAGTCTCTATAGGTTAACTTGTTCTGGATATGTATATAATTAGAATCACATAATATGAAACCTTTTGTGCTTGGCTTCTTTCGAAAGTTTTTGAGGTTTGCCTGTGTTGTAGCAGATATCAGAGCTTCATTTCCTTTTATGGCTGAATGATATTGTATTGTCTGGCTATCTTACATATTGTTTATACATTTATCAGTCAATGAGGATTTGGATTATTACAACCTTTTGACGGTTGTGAATGGTGCTACCATGACATTCATACACAAGTACTTGTTTAATCAGTTTTTAATTCATTTGGACTTACACTAAAGAATGAAGGAGAGGTCCATGCTTGGCTTAGTCAAGTACACCGCACGTATGTCTGGTAGCAACTATAAGACACTGAGAGGTGGGAGAATATCCACCTCTGTGCTTAGAAACCACGCCTATATGCTAAGCAAAACCTATCCCCTCCCTGCTCAATGTTGTGACTTTGCGGCCCTCGGCCAAACTGAACAGTACCAAGCAAACAGGCCATATGCAGAGGGAGATCTCAAGACCAATAGCATGATGCAGTGTTAACACAGCAAATCGGTAACGGCCAACTCTGCGGCATGCCTCTATCCCTGCCCCAATACCATCTCTATAAAAGCCAGTTCTGCAATAATAAAGCAGATGTGTTCCTTGAAAAATTCTCCAGAGTCTATGTGGTGACTCTGCAACCTCACTCTCTCAGCTTCAAGCCAAGACCTGTTTCTTCAACAATCTTGACAAGAACAAGTGGCACCCAAATATGGGGCCTAAAGGCTGAGTGATATTGGAAAGCTAGGAGCTCAAGTGAGTGTCTCCCGTCTACAAAATGGGTAATCTCTTTAGTATAGAAAGGGAATCTCAGGTTATCCCCCTTAAGGCTTTGCTAAAGAATCATGGCTGTGGGTCTCAGAAGATCAGCTTTTGGAGTTCTGGGGGACAGTTGTACTTCCTCTTGGATTGAGGTAGCTGATGTTTCTGACCCTGAGATTTGGGAGCATGTTGCCCAGAATGTGCAATGTGCTGAGAAGTGTGGTGAAATTACCCTACCTTTAGATTTCTTCCCTATCACATCCGTGATCACCCAGTACCTCAGCACCTATGCTCCTAAGGTCTCTGAGGTCTGGGTGTCCCACCTTTCTGGCTGTGCAACACAGGATGGCGACAAGGCCTTGTCTCTCCTGGCTTCTTCCTTCTCCTCTATGCCAAGTGTCTTCCCTTGTCTGGTGATGAACCTTCCCCTTGCACTGCTTCGTCCTCTGCCTTGGTTCTTTCTAAGTCCCCACATAAACATAGCGCTTCCCCTTCTGGGCCTGAAGTTCCTCCTCCAGCACGGAGACTCCCTTGCAGGTTGTTACCATCTTACTGTTCTCAGGAGTAGTTCCTCTTCTGACACTGAAGCCTCCTCTGCCTCGGGTTAAGAAGATGGCTTACCCCCTCCTGGCTTTTTCTTCACATTTCACAAATCCCCAAAGATACCCAAACCCTGTTGCTCTTCCTATCATGTTGGCTCCTGGCATGTCTGGGACTTTGGGCCTCCTTTGCATGGCTATGTTGGGGTATCCCATCGACTTGGTAACCATTATTCTAAACATAAACCGTTACATGGTCTGAAGTGTCTGCTCCTAGTCTTTAAAACTGCCCTTCTCAACTCAAGTGATTCTCAAAGCTCTGCTGGCTTTACAAATGGGAGTTCATCCAAATATGCTTTTGTGATTATAGACCTCCTAAAAAACCCCAAGACCTTATTTTTAAAATTTATGGAACCCTTTTTGGGTCCCCACAGGTTAAAGAACTGGCCACTATTGTCCTAGCATTGGAATATCTGCCTCATGACAGCTTTTTTTTTTTTTTTTTGAGACAGGGTCTCACTTTGTAGGTCAGGCTGGCCCTGAGCTCAGCCTCCAGTTCACATCACAGCAATCCTCTTGCCTCTGCCTCCCAAGTCCTGGGATGACAGACATGAGCCACCATGCCCGCACTGTGGTATGTGGTACTGGTTGCTACTGGGCATGAGTCTCCCTACCCAGTATAGTATGTGGTTACCGGGGATCAAACCCAGGCCCTTGCACTTGCAAGACAGGCGCCGGAACTACTGAGCTAAATCTCCGGCCCAAGCTTCAACCTCTTTAGAGATAGTGCTTATTGTGCTGGTATACTCCAGACACTTCCTTGTGCTATTACAAAAACAACTCCAGACAAGCCTCTGGATGTACTGCTGTTAAAGGTTCAGCAGCTACTCCAGGCCCACTCTTCTGAAATATATGTTTAACATATTAAGGCCCATTCTAATCTTCCTGGCCCTCTTGCACATGGCAACTGACTGATTAATTGTGCTGTGTTGGCTTCCCCAGCCTCAGTTTAACCCTTGGCAGGGGCCAGCCACAGGACCTTTCATCAATCAGCAAGCAGCTTTTCCTTTATGTTTCTATCTTTGTCATCAGACTAGAATGACCATTGTCCACTCATGCTCTACCTGTGGACCACACCTGCCTATTGGCCCCCTTCAAGCACCAAGGGTAAATCCCCAAGGATTAAAGGCCAATTCACTTTGGCAAATGGATGTTACCCATGTTGCCTTCTTCAGTAAACTCAAGTGTGTACATGTTACCATAGACACTCATTCATCAATGGCTTGTGCCTCAGCCATGACAAAGGAAAAAACAAAACAAGTGACCTACCACCTCCTTCACTGCTTCTGTACTATGGAAGTGCCATAAAAGATTAAAACACACAATGGCTCTGCTCACACCTCTAAAATGTTTCAACGTTTCTGCACCACATATCAAATTACCCACATTACAGGGATTGTTTATAACCCCCAAAGACAAGGAATCATTGAGAGTTTCAATCGTTCTCTTAAAGAAATGCTACTCAACTAAGAGCAATCTAGTTTGGTGGTCACCCCCAAGACTGACTCCACCTGGCCTTATTCATTCTAAATTTCTTGTGGATGGATGAAAAACAAAAACACCTGCAAGAAAACATTGGGGGCCCCTGAAAGGCCTGTCTTGTGCTCCCTTGGTACTACAGAAAGATCCATTAACTACCAAGTGGTGGGGGCTTGACCCTTTGCTGACAAGAGGGAGAAGGTTCTCTTGTGTTTTCCCGCAGGATTCTAAACAACCTGAGTCCCAGTGCCCATTGTCACCCTCCAAGGCCAACCCACTGGTGACATGGGGAGTTCTTGTGAACAAGCTTACAGCATGGCTCCCCCAGGAACTCCATAGCTGATTCCTGCACCATTGATTGCGGTCCTTTGTGCTGCCCTTACTTCCAACAGCACTGCTCAAACACAAGTATGGCCCCTTGTCACTAAGGCTATCTTTGTTACAGGAGACTGGACTTCCACACTGCCACACCCCTAGGGAATAACTGTAACCTTCATCCTTCTTCTTCCAGCAATGACTTGACTCAACCTGTCATTAGTACACTTTGGAATGCTTCTGTGTCCCTTACATCCATTTGTTTTACTCTAATGCTTTTTCCTCTTTTAGAGCTGTGGTGAGACCCCACTTACCACCTCCAGTGACGCTCTGTTCAGGCAATTCTCACCTGGCCATAAACCCTCCTTTTTAAGTCAACCAGTCCAGCTGTGCTTTATCCACCCTCCAGTGGAGCTTTCTGATGGGAACTCTATAAGCAGATGCATATCACTGCCAGTATTCATCCGTATCCTGTGCATCCAACTCTATACTTTGCCCTTTGCTACTTGTATCCCTTCCCCCTTCTTTATCTTTACCAAGTCAACATTACAGATTAACACTTTCATATGCATTTATCCATGTCTCAATCTCTGTTATATTGGTAGAACACCTCCAGTGATCTAGCTCCCAGTAGTCCTTGATCAAGAATGGCACAGGACAGATCCACTATTTGAGATCATGCCTTGCTGCAATTTCAGCCACAACTACAACATTGATGACTCTACAAAACCAAATAACAACTGCTTCAGCTGCCCACAACACTTTGATGGTGCTACATGATTCCCAGATCCTTCTTCAAGATGTGCATGGTGACATTTTAACCCTTCAAACCCAAACAGACTTTCCTGAAAATATTTACAACTATTAGAAACTATGATGCTTCCACTGCTGTGAATATAATAACTTTTCACAATGTGTGGGGTCATAATATGGAATAGCCTAAGTTAAGGTTGGTCACAATTGCCTAGTTGAGTAAAAGGAATTATTCTTGGCTCCCCCTCTGTTCTAACCTTGCTCAGGCTTGTTATAATAACAATACTGTGCTTTTGGCTGAGGCCCCAAAGTCAAAGACAAAAGGAGGAAATGAAGGAGAGGTCCATACTTGGCTTAGTCAGGTGCACCACACATATGTCCGGTAGCACATTATAGGACACTGAGAGGTGTGAGAATACCCACCTCTGTGCTTATAAACCAGGCTTATATGCTAAGCAAAACATATCCCATCCCTGCTCAATGTAATGACTCTGTGGCCCTCAGCCGAAATGAACAGTGCCAGGCAAATAGGCCATGTGCAGAAGGAGATCACAAGACCAATAGCATGATACAATGTTAACACAGCAAATCAGTAATGGCCAACTCTGTGGCATGCCTCTATCCCTGCCCCAATACCATCTCTATAAAAAGCCGGTTCTACAATAATAAAGCAGAAGTGTTCCTTGAAACCTCCAGAGTTGGCATGGTGACTCTGCAACCTCACTCTCTCACCCTTGAGCCAAAACCCCATTTCTTCAATAACGTTGACACTGACAATAAAGGAATATAATTGCTGGGTATAGTAATTCTAGGTCTAACTTTAGAAGAACCACTGAAGTTTTCCACAGTCTTACTTTATTTTACATTTTCACCAGTAATACATGACACAATCTTGCTGACACTCATTTTTCATTATAAAATTGTATTCATCTAGTGGTGAGAAGTATGTAGTTGAGTTTGACTGGTATTTCCTTAATGACTAGTGTTGTTTAGATATTTTCAACATGCTTGTGTATATTTGTGTACATTTTGGGGGGATACATCCATGCAATGTTGTACATTTTAAAAAGTGTGTTGTCTTTTTATTATTGTAGGAGTTCTTTTGTATTTTAAGGTAGTAGAATAGCAGATACACAATTTTCAAATATTTTTTCCTATTCTGCTGATTTTTTTTCACTTACTTCAAAATGCTCTGTGGTGCACAAAAGTTTTTTTTTTTTTTTTTTTTTTTTTTGATATAGTGTCTTGCCTGCATTGTCTTCAAACTCAGTGTGTAGCCCAAGCTCACCTTGAAATCTGGCACTTCTCTTGCCTCATTTTCCTAAGTGCTGGGATTACAAACAAGTACTATGCCCAGATTAAAAGTTTTTAATTTTGGTGAATTCTAATTTTTCTTCTCATGCCAGTGCTATGTCTAAAAATCCACTGACAAACCCAAGATAGCTATGATTACTCAGTTGATCATTATGATGACCATATATAATCATTCATTATGGTTTCTTCTATGAGTTTGAATAGTATATGTCATTGATCCATTGAGTTAATTTTTGTATACAGTGTGAGGTAACAGTCCAACATCATATACATATAGAGTCCCCACAGTCACAGCACCATTTATTGGTGACTACTCCTTCCCCATGGAATAGTCTTGTGAAAATCAGTTGGTAGGAGCTGGGCATGGTGGCTTACCCTGTAATCCCGGCACTTGGGAGGCAGAGGCAGGAGGATTGCCATGAGTTCAAGGCTAACCTGGGCTATGTAGTGAGTTCAGGGCCACCCTGAAGTACAAAGCAAGACACTGTCTCAAAGAACTAAAACACTAAAAGTAAAAAAAATCTATTAGTAGGGCCAGAGATTTAGCTCAGTGGTTTTGGCCTCTGCCTCATAAGCACAAAGTCCTGAGTTCAATCCTCAGTTAAAAAAAAAAAAAAAAGAGGGGCCAGGGATTTAGCTCAGTGGTTCTGGTGCCTGTCTTGCAAGCGCAAGGGCCCGGGTTCGATCCCCGTAACCACATACCATACTGGGCATGGAGACTCACCCCAGCAGCAATCAGTACCACATAGCACAGTGCTGGGTGTGGCGGCTCACGCCTGTAATCCCAGCACTCGGGAGGCAGAGTCAGGAGGATTGCTGTGATGTGAGTTTGAGGCTGAGCTCAGGGCCAGCCTGAACCACAAAGTGAGACCCTGTCTCAAAAAAAAAAAAAAAAAAAAAAAAAAAAAAAAAAAAAAAAAAAAAAAAAAAAAAAAAAAGAAAAGAAAAAGAAAAAGAAAAAGAAAAATCAGTTGGTGTGGGGTATGTAGTTTATTGGTGCCACACCTGATTGGAAAGTGCAAGGTCTTGAGTTTAATCCCTGGTACAGGGAAAAAAAAAAAAATCAACTGTTTGAATTTCTGTGGCTTTGTGGTAAATTTTTGAAAAATTGATTTTAACCATTTTATATACATGTTATGATCATAGTCAACATTGAGAACTGTATATGACATGAATTAATTTTCTTCTTCTTTTTTTTTTTTTTTTTTTTTTTGAGACAGGGTCTCGCTTTGTAGTTCAGGCTGGCCCTGAGCTCAGCCTCAAACTCACATCACAGCAATCCTCCTGCCTCTGCCTCCCGAGTGCTGGAATTATAGGCGTGATCCACCACACCTGGCACTGTGGTATGTGGTAATGGTTGCTGCTGGGTGTGAGTCTCCACGCCCAGTATGGAATTTGGTTGCCAGGGATCAAACCCGGGCTCTTGCACTTACTTGCAAGACAGGCACTGGAACCACTGAGCTAAATCCTGGCCTCTTAATTTTCATTTTTTCCCACTCCCCAGACTCCCACAATCCCTGCTCCTATATATATAAGCTTTGTTTATCAGTTGCTATATAACTTTGGGACCACTTTTATAGACTTTAAATTATTTAAAAATAAAATAATTCTCACTACACTTACTGAGGAGCAAGTCTTCAGGTATCCTTGTGCTGTCTTGGCAAAAGACGACATTTTTCATTTCTTCCTACATCTTGCATTTCTTTCTACATTTTTCAGTTCTTTTCACACAAAATTATTCATTCATCTTCTTTCCATATGCAATAGAGCTCTACTTCCCATTGAAAGATGATTTATTTCTATTAGCAGAGGTCAAATTTTAGCAAACTATGTACTTAACCAAGGAAAAGGTCTGATTCAATGAGGCATTGAATGCTCTATCTTCTCTTCTTCCTATGATTCTGTAAAAATTATAGGAAAGGCATAGGAAAGACCAATACTTCCGTGTAAACAATTGGAAGAATCTATAGTGAATGGAAGATTTCAATACATTTTATAAGATGGACACAGATAGAGGGATATGAATGATAATGTGGGGTAGAGGAAGTAGCAAACTGAAAAAGGAGGAATAGTTTGCTTCTGGGGAGGAGTGGACCTTTTTTTAAATTTCTAAACATTGTTAGGAATTCTAAACAGAAAGTAAGATAAATAAAACAAGGAAAGGAAAATTGAGAAATGGAGCTAAAACTGGTGTAATTGTGGCCTCTCTTCAAAATGTCTACTCACTGTCCTCTCAAGTACAAGGTTCCCAACAGCCAGATGTTCACTTTGTAGCCAAAACCAAAAAGGCTTTTCTCGGCTAGAAGTGAACACATGTTGGAAAGCACCTGAGAGAGTGTAGGTGATGGAGCCCCAGAATTGTTTCTCTGTATTAAGGGACTTCTGTTTCATGCAGAAAATGTTAATTACTTTCCAGTATCTTTTTTCTTTCTTAAGTAGGGACATTGGAAAATACTATGTGCTATGGAATCATGCTGCTGCTGCTGCTGATGATGATGATGATGATGACAATATGAGGCAACAGAACCCTCACGTCTTACTTGTGGGAGCACAAATTGGTAGCCACTTTGGAAAATTATATGGGTGTATTTCCTAAGAATGACCACAGGCATAACTTATGATTCAACAGTTTTACTCCTGATCATATACTATATATATATCCTTGCTAAATATAATTTCCTGTATATATCTTTCAGTACATAGTTATGCTATGGGGTTAGTATAGATTACCAGGGGAAGAAGAGCCTAGACTAGAGGTTGGGTCAGGGGAGATTGAGATCCCTTTGAGATTTTTAAAATTCTAGTTTTAATTGTTTATTTGCTTGTTTAATGATTTTAGATGGTTAAGGATGATAAGGACCGTGTGATTGTTAGACATAGAGGGAGATTTTTGAAATTTTACATAACTTTACTGTGCAAAAGATTTCTCCAGTCACTTAAAAAAGGCAAATGGAATTCCTAAGGTGGGGAAATTTGTCCTAACATAAGTTTAGCAATAAGACTAGTGGTGGCTCTTCTACATTGGAGAGCTTTCAATCCAAATGCAAGAATATAAAAATGATGGTAAGGACATGTACATAACTACGAGATTTAGGAAACTGCATACATAGTGAGAATTGTTTTCCAAATCTAGTGTCAGACCTGCCCTAAACCAACAGAACAAAGCAAATAGACTGCTATGAGCAAACAACAGCTGCTTATCACCAAATAGGGTAAATGGATTCAAAATGAAGTATTCAGCCCCCATTTGAGCAGAAAAGTCAAGAAAATATGCAAACACCTGAGCAGACCATCCTTGGGTTTCCAAGTCATAAACATTTCACTCCAGATTCCTTAGCCATGTCAATACCTATACAAGTATAATTCTTCTCCCAGTTAGTTGCTTCTATTTCTTTTTCCCAACATTAGTTGATCTACACAGGGATGTGATGAACTGAGCTCTTCCCACCTAGTTGCTAGAATCTCTTGATTTTAGTTCCTGGTTTTAGTCCTTATTAAATGGAATAAACTTTTCTTTCAGCCTATTCTGACAAATGGATTTTTTTTTTTTTTTTTTTTTTTTTTGTGAGACAGGGTCTTGCATTGTAGTTCAGGCTCACCCTGAGCTCACTAGGTAGCCCAGGCAAGCCTTAAACTCACAGCAATCCTCTTGCCTCTGCCTTTCAAGTGCTGGGATTATAAGTTTGAGCCATGGTGCCTGGCATTGTGGTAGGAGGTTACTGGGGACCAAACTCGGGAACTTGCTCTTGCAAGGCAGATGCCAGAACCACTGAGCTAAATCCTTGGCCCGACAAGTGGATTCTTTACAACACCTAGCTGAAGTAACTCCACATTGTAGCGCTGTTTAGCTGCCCAGTGAACCTCTGCTGGTTGTCAAAGTTGTGTGCCAGGTGACAGCACAAGATCACCCACCTCTGTGTGTAGGTAGTATTGCTGAGACTGGCAGAATTTTCTGATAAGGACAAGATAACAGAGGAGTATATACAAATTTTCCCAAGAACTCTTTTTGCATTTGATCCTACTTTTGTGGTTCTAATTAGTGCTCTGTAAAATCAATGGCATAGCAAATGAAGCTTGGCAATTTTGGTAGAGCTGTGGTCCACAAGTCACCCATCACAGCCAGCAACTCCTAAAGAACTCCATTACTCACCGTACCGGACCTGTCTGAGTCATTTTGTGGACTGTCAGTGTCCCCTGAATTTAAAGTTAGACTTTCTTTTACATTTCTCTGAGAAACATAGCCATAAAATGAAATCTAATTGCCCCTGGAGGAAGAGTTCCACTAGATTTTTACCCTTGTTTCACCTCCACTGCTTTGCCAGGATCATGTTTTTGGCAGGTAGAGCAACAGCATACCACTTGTGAAGTTCCCCACCAATGATGGCCAAATGCTTGGTTTAGTTTTCTTTCCCATGATGCATGATTTTTCTCAAGTCTGAATTTCAGGCGAGGGATGGAGAAGAGACCAAGGGTCCCTCTGAGTGTCTCCAAAGTTCACCTTTGGATTTTATGTGAATAAAACACTTACCTTGTTTCCAACTGATCTTTTCATCTTGAGTAAATTTTAATTGAGATACCTTAATTTCCTCAGAGGACCAGGTGGTAATCTGAACAGATTCAGTATCTGGTGTGACTGCAGAGGGATTGGGACTGATTTATACATTGCCAAGTCAGCATATTTATCTGCCAGTGAATTTCTTTTTGAGTCATGGGTCTTATTGCCTATAGAAGCTTCTACTTTGAATATACCCAGCTCTAGAAAATAAGAATCCGAGAATAAAGCAAGGATTGAACCTCTAGATCTCAGTCACCTGTTTCTTTTTAACTTGTGTCCCAGCTGTAGCTCCAAATCCCTGGGCTTTCTATAACACATCAAAGTCACACAACATCCAGAAAGTATATCTACTCTCTGTGTAGGTGTTGACTGTTTTTCCTTAGCTGAGTGAAGGTTCTTACAAGACTCACAAACTCAGCTTGAGTAGATTTTGCATTAGATAATAGCTCATATCTTCTGGGGTTGTGGGGATCTGTTAAGGCAGCCTAGAAATCTGCTTCTTGGGTGCAGAAGAAAATGTGAGATTGATCTACAGGATGAACTGAGCTGGATTAGGACAGGCAGGAGTTAAAAGCTGGTGTGGTTGCAACATAATTGTGTGATTTCATTTTGGGTAGGATGGATATGGTAAGATTAAGACTTTGATAATGATTCATAGTAATGTGAGGAAGAGAAGACAAAGGAATCTCACAAAAGTCAGGCTAGATGAAAAGTGCTGAGTGTTTTAAGTCAAGAGAAAAATATAAAGTGTGACTCAGCCTAAAATTATTTGTAGCTGAGCTAGTTTTGCATCGCTCTGACGGTTGAAGAGCAAGGAGGGAAAGCTATCCACATGCAGAAGATTGAATCGAGGGTTGTGCCTCTCATCATGTACTAAACTAAAACCAAATTGGACCAAAGATCTAAATATCAGAGAAGAAATGTTCTGTTGGAAGATAAAAATATGTAAACTTTGAAGACACAGGCATAGGCAAGGACTTTCTGGACAGAGTCTTAATGAACAGAAATAACATCAAGAATCAACAAATGGAATTATATCAAGTTAAAAATCTGCACAACAAACTAACTCCTACAGTTATAAGGCAGCTTACAGAATGATAAAAAATTTTCCAGCTACTTCTTAGAGGTTGAATATCTAGAATATATAAAGAACTGAAAGATAATTGGAGAGTAATAATTTTCTTCAAGATAAAAGACCCAGCCAAAAAATGGGCAGCTGAAATGCACAGACACTTCTTAAAAGAAGTACAAATACATGAAAGATGGTACAATATTACTGGTCATTAGAAAACAATACTGAGATTTCATCTTACTTTAGAACTAATGACTGTAGGGTAATAGGAAAGGAGGACATGACTAGAATCTCTACAGTTAAGTACTAGTCTCCTATGAACCTGACAGCACAAGGCAAATTAATTAATATATAGACAGAAGTGAGACTTAGAGAAGAAGCTGAGCTTTGGGCCTGATCCGTGCTGCTGTGGGGAGCAAGGGTGAAAGATCTGAGTGTGCCAAATTTTTATTCAGTACACTGGGAATAAGGAATGTAAGAGGTCACTCAGTGGCTACCATGTAACAGTTGTCTCAGAAGGCAGTAGTTTTGGTACAGCAGGGGTAAAAAGTATAACAGGTCACTCAAAAGGCAACAGTTCAGTACATCCTAAAATAATGAGGAACTGCGTAGATGAAGGTCTTGGTATAGTTCTGCCCTGGAGCATCACACCATGTGGGACCACTGGGGTCTTTGTTATTATAAGAGGCAAAGATAGTTATTTCTGGATATGCCATAGCTTGCCTGTAAGCAGGTAAGCTAGGCTTTATCATAGTTTTACTTTCCCAAAATTATTTAGGATTCCTCATGATAAATGGCTACCATACCCCCCCAAACAAAATAAACAACTCAAATAATAAGAAATATTGGGGGCCGGGGAGTTAGCTCAGTGGTTCCGGCGCCTGTCTTGCAAGCTCAAGGACCCGGGTTCGATTCCCCGGTAACCACATAACAATACTGGGTGTGGAGACCCACACCCAGCAGCAACCAGTACCACATACCACACTGCCGGGCGTGGTGGCTCACGCCTGTAATCCCAGCACTCGGGAGGCAGAGGCAGGAGGACTGTGATGTGAGTTTGAGGCTGAGCTCAGGGCCAGCCTGAACCACAAAAGCGAGACTGTCTCAAAAAACCTTAAAAAAAAAAAAAAAGAAATATTGGTGAGGCTGTTGTGAAAAATGAACCCTCCTACCTGGTTAGTTGGAATGTAAACTAGTACAAGCATTATGGAAATTAGTATAGAGAATCCTCAAAAACCTGAAAGTAGAAATTCCATTCAACCCAGCTACTCCCCTTTTAGGTATCTTCTTAAAACAGTTAAAGGCATTAAATGATAGTGATACATATATACTCATGAGTATAGCAGCCCAATTCATAATAATGCTGTCTTGGATGAGGCTTAAAAAAGTATACATGTGCATTATTTGTAGGAAAATGGATGTACTTTGGGACCATAATGTTATGTGAAATAAAATAGACCCACAAAGTTAAATAGTACACGATTTTGCTTATATAAGAAACTCAAAGGATAAATAATTTAAAAAGCAAAATAAAAGATACATAAAAATCAAAGAAAAGATCTTTTATGAAAGGGACCAAGAGATGCTTGAAGGGACAGGTTAAAGGAGGGAAAGAAGTGGAGCAAATTAAAATGTATTATGTGTATGTATAAACTCTCCACAATGAATGCAATCATTATTTACTACAAACATGTAGTAAGAAAATTTTAAACAGAAGAAATAGTCTAAGATCTGGCGATCCACAGGTAGCTAACCAAGATTCCTAATTTTTACCTCTTTGGTTAAACACATTGCTGGAAGTTCTAGCCAGAGCATTTGAGCAAGATAAAGAAATAAAACAGAGTATTACTTTGCCATGAAGAATGATAAGTTTGAGTCATGTGTAGTCAAATGGACATACCTTGAGGACATACTCATTAGTGAAATAAATAGGTCAAAGATGTGTAAATACCATATCTTTTCTCTGGTTTGAGAAACTGAAGATATAAATGAGTTCTAGAGTGTATGATAGATAGTGTGAAATAGAAAATATTCAAAGAGAAAAGGTGGTTATGGATATATAAT
The DNA here is from genome assembly GCA_004026965.1 of Petromus typicus. Classification (NCBI taxonomy): domain Eukaryota; kingdom Metazoa; phylum Chordata; class Mammalia; order Rodentia; family Petromuridae; genus Petromus; species Petromus typicus. The sequence goes on from PVIR01022518.1 coordinate 25,498, forward strand.
GTGTGTGGGGGAAATGTGATGGTTAAAAAAAGAAACCAAGCTTACGCATATAAGGGGCAGGGGACTGTAGGGTGGGCAGGGGAATGAGAAAAAATGAGAACTAAGACATGTCATACACTGGTACAAATTGTCAAAGTTGAGTGCGACCATGATGTGTATATGAAATGTGCATAAAATCAAATTTTAAAAAGAAATGAAAAGCATCCATATAAAAAAAAGTCAACTTGCCACTGTAGATGTCATGATCTTACGTATAGAAAATCTCTAAAAGTCCTCCAAAACTATTAGAACCAGTAAATGAATTCAGTAAAATTTCAGGATATATATTGACTATATATTGACTATTATTCAAATAGCTGAGAAATGGAAACAGCCTGTCCATCAGATGATGAATGGATAAAGACAGTGCAGCACATGTGCACAGTGGGATACTACAGAGCCATGGAAAGAGTGAAGTCCCCTGACAACGTGGATGCATATGGAAGACGTTAAGTGAAATAAGCCAGGCATAGAAAGAAAGTGTTAGATGATCTCAAACACATGTAGAATCTAAAAGAGTTCTCACAGAAGGTGAAGGTAGAATAGCAATTACCAGAATCCAGGGATAACAGGATTAGAGAAGGTATGAGGAAAGATTGTTAAATAAGTACTAGAACAGTTCGACAGGTGAGAGCTCTGGAGTTCTACTGCATGGCATGGTGACTGCAGAGTTTGTACCATCTATTTCAAGAATTAGAAGAAAGGGGCTGGGGATTTAGCTCAGTGGTGCCGGTGCCTGCCTTACAAGTACAAGGGCCTGGGTTCGATCCCTGGTAACCACATACAATGCCAGGTGTGAAGACTCACACCCAACAGCAATCAGTATCACATACCACAGTGCACTTGGGAGGCAGAAGCAGGGGGATTGTTGTGAGTTCAGTGTTGAACTCGGAGCCAGACTGAACTACAAAAGTGAGACCCTGTCTCGAAAAAAAAGAATTAGAAGAGAAGATTTTGAAGGTTTTTACCACAAATTATAAATCTTTGAGGAGATAATTATGATCAACTTGATTTTAAAATTATACAACATGCGCATGGTACAGCTACTACTATAATATGTATGAGTTTTTTGCTTTTGTGGGTCACTTAAAAATAAATAAATAGTGAAAATAAAGAAAAAGAGCAAGAAAGAAAGCATTTGAGAACCAAAGCAGGCTCCCCCCTTTACTCAAAGCCTGTAGATCCCAAAGGGGTGGGCCTTGGGCTAGGACAGGAGAAGGGGGCAGGAGAAGAGCTGAGAGTGGACTTTGTGGCAGGAATGGTGAAGGAAGCAGTTTAACACTGAAATGGGATTGCACTGCTAAACGAGTGATCGAAAAATTGTGGACTCCAGTAACTTATGAAGGAAGCACTATTAGAGAAGGAACGGAAGTTCATCTTTATGCTTCAGCTCTTGGGACTTGTCACCACTTGGGCCTCTCAGTCCTTTCTGTGCATCAGTAACTTGGACTCACTCCACTCACCGATGGGAGATTTTGGGGGGTTGTGTTAGGCAGAGTTGGTTCCTGTAGAAACCCACTTGCAGCTAACTTGAGCAACACACTGGGAATTTATTGGAAGGGCGCCTGGGTATCTCACAGAGCCCATTGAAAAGAACTGAGCTGGGTGTTGTTGGGCCTGGAAAACCCCGGTCTCAGTTTATTTTTCTTCTCTCCAGTTGCAATGTTGGTGAAAGGAGAGTGGGCCATAGGGTGGAGCAGATAAACCACTCTGTTGCTATCTCATTAATTTTTCCCACCCAAATCGGGCGGGGGTGGTGCTGGGGGCTAGTTTGGATCATCTGCTGGCGATGTGTTCACTCTGGCTGGGTGTGACAGTGGTATCGGGGAGCACTTGCCAAAGTGGCAAGAGTGACCCAGAGAAAAGAGAAACCCTGAGAAGAGAGAGGGTGTGCCCCTGGCCAGGGAGGAAACTGTGGGTGGGCGACAGGGAACCTGAAACCCACACAAGGGGACTCTGCTCTGAGTGTGGCGCCCGTGGGTGTGGGCTGGGTCTTAGGTTTTATTAAGGGCCTACTTCTCAAGTCCCTTGCTATGTCCAGGCGAGATGGGCAAGTTCAAGGTCCGCATCGCCACAGGAGACTCGTTGTGCTCCGGATCCCTCAACCTCGTGCAGCTGTGGCTGGTGGGCGAGCACGGCGAGGCCGACCTCGGGAAGCTGCTGCCGGCGCAGCGGGGCAAAGTTAGTGCGGGTCGGCGCTAGTACCCCAGGGCGGCCAGGAGAGTGGAGCCTGCGGTAGAGAGGCGTGGGGGGCGGGTAGGCACGAAGAGTGCTTGATAAGAAGTGCGAAGTGAGGGAGGAACATCCTGCTTGGGTGGAAGGAATGGGGTCGACCAGATGTCCGTTTTGGGCGCTGTTCAGATCCTGACGCGACTAGGGGCCCAGGAAGTTCGGACTCTTCCCACGCTCAGGCCTGGGCTCTCCCGGGCCCCGAAGCTCCCAGCGTGGCCCAGCTCTTCTGCAGGCTCAGGGACCCGCTGACTTTCTCTGAACTGCTCTCTCTTCCTCAGGTGACAGAGGCGAAAATCGAGGTCGATGTCTACCTGGGCCGCCTCCTGCTGGTCAAGCTTCGCAAACACAAACTCCTGCTGGATTCCGACTGGTTCTGCAAGTGGATCGCCGTGCAGGGCCCCGGCAGCCAGGGCCAGGCCTTCTTCCCCTGCTACCGCTGGGTGCAGGGCGACCGGATCATCCACCTGCCGGAGGGCACTGGTGGGCGCTGGGAGGGGGGGGGTGCGGC
>PVIR01022519.1:0-28131 GCA_004026965.1 Petromus typicus
ATTAAACACTAAGGTGGCTTCAGATCTAATCGATGTGTAAAGCCTGTCTGGGGTATTTGAAATGTTGCAATTTGCTCCACTGCTGATTTTATTGACAAACAATGTTTACTTTGCTAGAATCTCAGAAAAACATCAGGTTTAGTGGGTTTAGTGTGTTCAAACCCATGCAAGTGCTATACTTGAAAGCTAGAATGGGACACCATATTTTAAAAATATGTATTTCATTGCTATTGTGTATTCTTTCTGCCAACTTTATTACCCATAATTCCATTACCTTACTCTTGATTAATTTCCTCGTTGTTATCAAACCTCAGATCTTTTTCAAAAATTGTTGCATTCACAGTTAATTTTTGTCTCAGATTCTTCTGTCATTCTAATAGGTGAAATGTACAAGTTCAACATTAAATTACAGTTAAACAGTATAATCAGATCATCATAGTTTAGTACAAGTCACAAATGAATGGAAATCTTTTATCTTGTTATACAACTAATGTCCTAGGAATGAAAGTAAATTACACAGAGGAATGGCTGATAAGACAAAGGGGAAGTGAATGAAGAGACTGCAATGAGAAGATGAAGGATTAATCTAGGAAGATTTCTATGTTATTTCATTGCACTGCACCCTCGTCATGCCAATAGCACTCCAGTAGTTAATCTAACTTACTGTTATTTGAAGAAATGCTTATTCTAGGGAATAATAGGAGGTAAATGTCTGTGATACAGTAGCAAGAACTAGAATTTTTACTTCATTCCTAGGGCTAGTGTTTTATTTATATTTTATATATCAAGAATGTTTGTATGTCATACTTTACAAAGCATTTTGTATGCTTTGAATTTTTCATTCTAATAATTTTTAAAAGTTATTTTAAATCTTAAGAGAAAATGAGACCAGTTAAATAGCTTTTCTGAAAACACCACATTGTTAAGTACCAGAATTTTTCTTCAAATTTGGATGATCCCAGCTCTTTGATTCATTTTATCTTACCCAGGTACCCCCACTTAGGGAAAGTGGCGCTCACACCTTAAATCCTAATACCCTTATCCTACTATTGCACCATCCTACTATTGAAACAACCCTAATGTCAGCCACTCTAGATTCAGTCTTCTCTGAAAAAGCCTCACCTATGACCACATGAGGCTTTGGGAGGACATTTAGACACAAGCCATAAATACAGATTATGCTATGTGATGCAAATTTCTTGTTAGTATATCCTATAGGGAAGAATTTTCTATTTTTATAAATTTATGAAGGCAAAATAAATTTAAGCAACGTGTGGGACTGGAAGACTACAGTTTATTTGGTGAGTAATCCCACCACCTGGGTTTCACCCTCACCCAATTTTGATGCTAGAGTATGAGGAATTTAATAACCATTAATATTGAAGTACAACACTGCCATTTGTCTAGTTTGGGCCAGCTTTGTCAAGCTAGACAGGCAACATCACAAATCTCTACTGCAGTACATCACATGGACTAAAGAATTGTTAAAATAATTACTTCTGTTCAAATGAAAATAATTTTAATGGTCTGAGAGATGAAAAATAGCTTCCTGAAACCAAGGAGAAACAAACAAACAAACAAATATATATATATATATATATATATATATATATATATATATATATATATATATATTATTAACTGACTTTTAAGTAGTTTAGAATGAAATTATTTTTAAACCAAGAGAAAGGATTACTTTTTATTTTCCAAAGGGAATCTTAAAAGAAGCAATGATATTAAAATAAACTTTTAGAGCTTTGAAAGTTTAACCTTAAATATTTTACATAGAAAATATATAAAAGTTTCAGAACAGCTGTCATTAATTCTTCTTTAAATGTGTCACAGGACTTACTATTGAAAATAACTGATATCGGACCTTTCTTTGTTGAAAGGTTTTTATTGTTTTGTTTTGTTTTTTCATTTTTTGACTGATGCCTTTGTCTTTTATGTGAACTGCAACCACATACATTAGTAGTGTGATTTTGTGTAGTCTTGGCTATTACAACAGTTCTACAGTGTAACTTCATATAGGACAGAAAATGGATTCATTAACATTTTTAAAAGAAATAACACCATTTAGTGTTAGTTCAAATAGATTGTGCTTCCTTAAATTTACTGGAGAAATATCTATATGTTTATATACATTAATAATAAATAGCTGTGCGATTTCTTCAGCCTTTGCAATATTTTGACTATTGATTCAGCCCCTTGAGACACTGACTTGTATTTTACATTTTTCATGATTCAGTCTTGGTAAGTGGTATATTTTTAGGAATTTATTCAACATTCCTGTATTATTCATTCTGTTGACATATGCATCTTCATAGGATTTTCTTATGATTTTTGTGTTTTTGTGCTATCAGTTGTGATGCCTCTGCCTTCATTTTTAATTGTACTTATTTGGGCCTTCTTTTTTGTTTAAAAAAGTATCAACTTTCTATATCTTTCCTAAAAAGACAACTCAAGTTTTCATCAGTATTTGCATTATTTTTCTAGTTTCTCCTCCATGTATTTCTTTCCTAGTATTTAACTATTTCCATCCTTTTACTAACTTTGAGCTTAGTTCTTTTTCTTCTTGGGATGTTGAGTTATTAATAATTTCAGGTCCTTTCTTCTTGATTCATTTAGGCTTTTTTTTTTTTGCTATAAAAGTCATTCCTTATACTACTTTTGCTGTGTCTGTAAGGCATTGGTATTACATATTTCCATTTTAATTAAGATAAAATATTTTTGATTTTTCTTTAGATCATTCAGAAATATGTTGCTTAATTTATACATATTTATAAATTTCTCAGTATGCCTTCTATCACTCCTTACCTTTGTGCTCATATGTAAAAGGCTTATATCAGTATTTTGAAGGGTTATTTGCACCTGCATATTTATTGAAATGCTATGCACCACAGGCATGATATATAAATAACCCAGATGTCCACTCACAAGTGCATGTACAAAGAACAGTTAGTGCATACATACAAGGAAACACTGTTGACTAAAAGAAAAAATATGTTGTCGTTGGGAACAATGAAGTTTGAACCTAGAGGACACTTGGCTAAGTGATATAAATCTGTCAAAGAAAGTAAGATTCTGCACAATTTCATTTGTAAGAGGGAGCTCAAATAGTCAAGCTCATAGAAACAGAGATTAGAACAGGGTTTTCCAGGGGCTGGGAGGAGGGATAAAATATTGTTTTCTAGGTGGATATAAAGTTTCAGTAATGCAGGATAAGAAGCTTCTCAGGCTCTTTGGTCCAATATGATACCTACAATTCACAAGACTTTCTTGTATACTTTAAAAGGGCAGATTTTATGTTTCATGCTTTTATAAAAAACAAACAAAACCAAATCTCAAAACAAAGATGACAGAACACAAGGAAGCAGTTGGATACGGTAGATCTATTTAGTATCTTGATTAGTGTCAAGGTAGCACAAGAATGCAAACAACCAGATCCATTGAGATGCAAATGTTAAATCTGTGCAATATCTATATATAACTATGTCTCAATAGCTTACAACAATAAAAAATTACCTTTATACAAATGTTCAATAAGTTTAGATAATGCTTCCAATTACAGAAAATAGTTTATTAGAGATTTGTTGAAATAAAACAATTGCCAAATAAGCAAGCAATATCCTTAATTTGCTGCAAATTGATTATTAAATAATAAAACATAAGTGGTAATTCTCACAGGTAAATGTCAATTCATGTGATATTGGTCTAGATAAAATTATCTGGGGGAAATGTGAATATTTTAATATGCTTGTCATTCTCATTTGGAGCTCCAATTATTCTTCTATCCTGTTAAAATTTTATGCAACTTATGAAAATTTTCACAAGTGTAATTCAGATAAATGCTAGTGTGTTTACTTTTATATATCTGAAAATATCTGAGGCACATGGAAGATGCAGAGGCTTTAAAAAGTGGAGCATAAAAGAACTGGTGGTCCTACTGGTAGTTGGACAAGATTGCCTGGGTCTGGGCACTAAGGGAACTATGTTTGAAAAAGATACATACAGGTGAATCTTAATCATTTTTTCTGTTTAATGGAAATTCACAAAATACAATGACATTGATCAAGGTCATTAGAGAAGTGTATTATGATTTTGTGTAATTGTATAGTTATGTAAAAAGTTATAGAACTTACAGGTCTCAGATAACCATGACTTTAATAAAATACTTCATACAAATGGATACATGTTACCTTTTTCAGATTTTTATCCTTTTTTGTAGAGAAAATCATAGCACACAAAACACTTAAACAGTTGATGCACAGGACATTATCCTAGTGAAATAAAAGCTGATATGTGACAAGGGAATTTTGTACTATCTTTCCAGGCTTACAGACAATTTTTGTTTGCACATATACAGATTCATTACTTACATTTTTGATTTGGATACAGTTTTTTGAATGCACACGATTGCCCTCAATTGAAGCTTCTCTTTGGATAAGAGACTTCAGCCGGGGAGTTTTGGCAAACTACATTATTGTTGCAACTTTTCCCTTTTTAAGCACCAATAGGATTGAAAAATCAACATGCTGCCATATGTCTTTGCAATACACTTCCACCACTGGGAGGACTATACTTCTTCAACCCTCAGATTCAGGATTTAAAAGCATTTGTTTTTTGTTTTTTTTTTTTTGGCTAGATATTAAGAAGCATAATATTAACAATGTCTTGAAAAACATTTGTATGATTGATTATCCTTTTTATGCCTCTTCATTACTATGAAATGAACATTCTGGGCCAGCATTCTTGTCTGTCCCCAAGGAGAGAAGGATGAAAGAAATGTGGAATAGAGCCAATCTAACCAGGTTGACTCCCTGTCAGCCATCCTTCTGCCCAGTGAATAAGCACAGCTAAGATCATCAGAAATGGAGTCCTGTTGTGATTCAGCTAAGTAGAGACTAGAATAGACTAGCCTGCCCACTCATACATGGGCTAATTAAAATCTTAAAGTTATGTGCTACTCAGAATTCACAATTTCAGCTTTTATATCTTCTAAAAAATGTACCTTTTTTCTTCTGGCCATATATAGTTAAATGATATAGGGGATACTTTTATAGCTGAAATATAACTTTCACAAAATAATGTCTCTCCTATTATTAGAGCTTTACTAGATGCTATGTACTCTGATTTTCCTTATAATTATATTACCTTTTCTAGTTTTTCATTTTTAATTTTCATTTCATCTTTAAAGGTGATGGCTACTGTTATATTATATGACCCTTTAATAGATTTCCATCCAAACTACCTCAATATCTTGCTATTTCAATTCTCCTGTACTCTTACATAGATATAGAAATATAGTTATAGACATGTCTATGGTATCTCATATTATCTTAGGTTAGTTTACTCAATTTTCAGACTTTGTTATTGTAAAGAAAAAAATGCACAAAATAGGCAAGTTCAAAATCAAGCCCTGACTTATTTGGTAAGGATACAGGGATCCATTTTAGATTTAGCTTATTATTTACATAGTCAAAAGATGAAGCCAGTGTACTAGTTTCTTATCTTCTAAATTGAAAAGGATGATATTAATATACACAAATTAGATGACTTCAATGAGATCTGTAGGACTCATCAGTGAGGAAAAGTTAAATATAGATTACAACTAAATAATTTTATATTCTCATATTGTATTCTTAGAACAGTGAGGAAGTGAGCTTGTCTTCTGGGAAGATAGTGAAGTAGAACAGCAGAGAAAGTCTCTGAGAATTGGTGTCCAGATGCTGCAATATAGCAGCACAAAGAAGAGAAGAAGGGAAATGGGCCCCAGGACCTAGCCAGGAACAGACATAGGAACTGAAGCCTATGGAGAGAGCAAGGAGAGATGTTTTCATGAGGAATAAGGAAGTGCCAGGTGGTGCTTTCTCTCTGAACTCTGATTCACTGCATGGGAAGAGGAGCTCAAATCTGCAGACCTGTGATGACTGTTAGTGACCCCAGAGACCTCCATGGGGAAACATGCCGGTGTCATGGACCAGTGGATGCAGCAGACTCCAGGGGTTGGTGAAATATTTGGATTCAAATGGCCCCCAGGAGAGGATGATTGGCCAGTAGCCACTTGGAGAGGGTTTAACTGAGCTCAGAACTGTTGCAAGTCAACTTCACCAGGGTAACATGGAACTCAGTTCCAGTCAGCAGGAAGTCAATGAGCCAAGTTAAAGCCAGCAGGGACCCGAGTTCAAGCTGGCAAGTGGCACATGGAAGAGTGAGGAATGAAAAAAAAAAAAATTCAGGTCTAGCCTTATAGCTAGAAATCAGCAATATTTTTAGAACTAAAGGTGCAGACTTCCTAGGACTATCCATTACTCTGCCATAAATATATGACTGACATGTTGGGACTAATGTGCACAAATATGGGCTCTGTATTCCCGTTTTGTTTACCAGTGACAGCAGAGACATTTCTTGATATGGTCCCAGGTACTGAGGACACCAACAGTTAGCACCTACCTCCTCTGCTTTTACTGAAGCAAATGTTCAAAGATCACAGATTTTCCGCAAGTGTGACATGACTTCAATACCCTAGGCAAAAAATAGTAACTGCTTTACTTGTTATGGATGTGCAATAGATTAGAATCTTTCTTATATGACCACTTAGCATTTCCCCTTTGAAAAAATTATTTTCTTCTCAGTGATCATTATTTTGAAGACACTGATTATTAGTCATTCAATTTTTTTTTAGAGAAAAAAAGTAATTTTCTGCTCATATCCAAAGCTGAATGAGAACCTACATTGCACAGTGCCAGGAAAGGCCTTCTCCTAGAAGCAATTGCTCAGAAGCTTTAACATTTAGTCGCTTCATGCCTTAAATTTTCTAGTGCACAATCTCAACAAGTTACTCAATTTCAACATGTGATGATTTTGAAGATATTGGATTCTCATACCTGGAAATAATATATGGTCATAAGTAATAGAAGTCCTATAATTAGTAGAGAGAAAATTTTGTTTTTTCTTTTAATATTTAAAAATTTACACTGTTTTAGTTATTGCCTTATGATGATGCATTATGGCTCTTAAATAATAATTAATCTACAGAAATAACATTGAGGAAGTTATGCAGAACAACATAACAATTAGATTTTGATGATTTTTAATGGAATTAAATTCACAGCAACCATTTTTAGAGAGATAAGAAAGGCTTAAAATAACACACAAGTCCATCTACTTTACTGTTGAAGGAACGGAAACATAAACACAACAATCTGAATGCACCGGAGAGGTCGTGAGACATTTGCCAATTCAAAAGCTGGGGCTGAGAGGTGGGATTCTAAATGGTAGCTAACAGAATAAAACACCAATCCAGACATTTTTAGTTTCCCAGAGGGTTTCAATCCAAGAGAAAGCACGAAGTGGAAATTGACCAGCCTTGCCAGCACTAAAGTCTAATTGCAATTCAACTCAGTTCAAGACTGGTTTAAGGTGATCTACCTTGTCTTACTGTGCTTGGCAGTGTGGAAAGTGACACAAAGTAGATGCAAAGTAGTATATCTGACACATTATTCTGGAAGCAGAAAGAAAGTGGCAAGAAGGGAATTTAGAGAACAGAGGAAAAAGTCAATAAAGACGCTTTGTCGATCTGCTTGCCACTGAGAACTCCTGAGCATCAGACCAACAGGGAATCCTCTGAGAAATCATGCAGACACTACTTCAGAATTCCTGTGCCAAAAGGAAAAGCTAGAACTTGTCAACATTTATGAGTGTTGGTTGAGTACTACCTTGATTTTGTGAGACCCTATTTCAAAATTGACAAAATGCAAAAGAAAGACCAGCTGAGAAATAGCTCAGGATGAGGGCCTTGAGTTTAATCCCCATTACTGAAACAAAATGCTTCAAATAAAGAGCAGTTAGTCAGAAAAATGCAAACAATACCTTGTGAGAATGGAAATACATTTAAAAAATAAAATATATGACATAAAACAATGAATAACTAAAGAAAGTTAAGTATTCTAAGATTCCTGCATTTCTTACACTCCTATCTGATTGATCACAATTTAGGCTTCAGTGTCCTAGGTGGCTGCAGGTTAGTTACTAGTGGAAAATGAAAGGTCATATTGGTATTGCAATTGCATGTTTTTGAGTTTTAAAACCATACACTTAGGTGGATTTTAAAATCTTCTACCAACTACAAAAAATACAATAGCAAGTCTTCCCTGGGTTTCATGAAAGGAGAACTTAGTGAAAAGCTAGCTGAATTTAAACGAATAAGAACTTTTCTCACTTTATATTATTATTAAATGCTTTACTATTTCTCTACTAAAGAAAGATACTATTTTAAAATTTTCTTTCAACTAGTGTTGTTATACTGCAAATTATTCATGACCACATTTTCAGAAGATATATTATAGCTGAACGAATATGTTCAATTAAAATGTAGTTTCCAAGTAAGTTTAATTCTCTTACAAATATAGAAAAGTTTGGATGAGATTGACTATTCTTCTTCTTCTTCTTCTTCTTTTTTAGTAAAGTCAAAAGAAATATCTTTTTGCAGAATTGGCATAAAGTACTGAATAACATAACTTATGACTTAATTATGGCTTGAATGTTCTGAAAACCATGAAATAATTCTGCATAGGGTTTCTATGAAATGTTGAGGTTAGTGAACTTTTCAGAGGTTTATTTATATTTTTAAACTACTTTTTATAAGATATAAGTTTTTAAAAAGCCCTCAATATTAATTTTAACTCTAAAATTCTAAATAGCACTTCTTGAAAAAACTTGGCAGGACAAAGTTAAAATTAGATAATACTTGATGCAAGGATGTCAGAAATAAAGAAGGTGGAGAAATGTGTTCCTTTTAGTATACATAGTCAACAGTGCCAACACTTATAAAAAGTAAGACTATTTCACAGCATTTCTAGAAATTGCACTAGAAAATATCTCTGCTTTTACCCCTTACTCTGAATAAAGCTATGCATTCTATTTTGGGATTTCTGAATAAAATCAGTTAGTCTGTTATAACCTTATACTGTCACCTGCCTGTATCATATACTTTGACTCACTGATAGTAAGATCATAGTGGTACTGAGATCCTGATATACTTATACCTATCTTTAGGGGGAAAACTATTCAGTATAAGATAACTTAGAAGAGAAAACACCCACTTTGGTAAAGAGCAGTCATCTTAATGCAGCTCTAGCATGTCATCAATGAACCGGTGTTACCCTAACCTACTACAAAGTGCCATCAGGGCCAGAAGTTTTTAAAAAAAATTTTCTTAGTGTTTATACATAATTTAACACATGCATTGTGAGTTGTGAATATTGTACCTCCTTAGATAAAAGAAAAAAATGATTGGACCAAAATACACATTATGAATCAAAAGAAAAAGTTCTGTATATGTAAAGCAGATTTTTTATGTATTATATTATTGAAATGCTTTTAGAAACATTAGTAAAAATTCAAACATAGAACATACATTAAAAGTTAAATTTATTGGGCCAGGGATTTAGCTCAGTGGTTCTGGCACCTGTCTTGCAAGCGCAAGGGCCCAGATTCGATTCTCCAGTAACCACATGCAATACTGAGCATGGAGACTCACTCCCAGCAGCAATTAGTACCACATACCACAGTGGCAGGTGTGGTGGTTCACGCCTATAATCCCAGCACTTGGGGGGGACAGAGGCAAGAGGATTGCTGTGATATGAGTTTGAGGCTGAACTCAGGGCCAGTCTGAACTACAAAGTGAGACACTGTCTCAAAAAAAAAAAAAAAAAAAGTTTCAATTACATATATACAAAATCTTCTTTCTCAGAGGGACTTATCACAAATAGATTTTTGTACTTCCTAAAATGTATGTGTGCTTGTTTTCAAAGGAATATATAGTTAAAATAAAAATACCTATATATCTTGAAAAATATTTTGACATAATATGATATTCACAGTTACTCAATTGGCACTCATCAATATTGATAGATGATGGATATATTAAACTTTTTAACATCATTAGGTAGCTTCTTTCTGCAGTCAATTTGCTGAGAATAACACAATTATTTGTACTTCATTTAATATTATACAATTCCTATATAGGACATTTTATTCAAATCATATTTTAATATGATTAAAAACAGTGATGTTAAGTGTTTATTATATATTATACTCTGTCCTATATTTTATATATGCCTGATTTATGTATGTATAAATATATATATATATATATATATTTATTTGATTAACTATTTTATAATCTTATCTCATTTTATAGGTAAAGAACCTGAGTCACAGATGTTACAGGTAAAGGATGATTTTGATTCCTTTGGGTCTGATTCTAGAGTTCATGTTCCTATGCATTCTGCTGTACTGATTATTAATATTTAATGAGAACTGCATATGCCATATTATTCTGAACATACTATTTTTAAATATATAGATTTTTAAAGGAAGTTTATTATATGTCATAATATCCGCTTTATTTTTTTCTGTCTCAAGCTCAAATGATGAGAAATCTTTTTTCTCTATTTTATTACGATATGAATAATTCTCCACAATCTATCGATATTGATGTTATTTCTAACTCTTGTGAACAGAACCCTCAGAAATAGTTTTGCTAAGGCTGCCTGACAACCACACAGAGGGTGCTGGGCTTGACTTATGTATGTGAGCTTATGGCAATAAGCTTCCTGCTCTGTGTAGATTCATCTGGAAATTGACTTCCTGTCTCTCTTGGTGTTGTATGCTTCAGCTGTGTGACACTTGTTTACTTATTGGGCTCTTCTTCCTGGCCTCTCTCCTATTCTTCCTGTCACTGCCATCAAAACAAAAATCCATAAGTCATATGACAACTCTTCTGGGACCAAACCTCCGTTTAAGAGGCTAATAAGACTGTTACAATAAAATCTTCTCAGTGCTTTGGAAGAGCTGATTCCCATTATCTTCCTCAAGAACAGCATGCTGCTAACCTTGTCTGACTGCAGCTGTGCAAGATCTAAATGCTTCCAATATGCAGTTTCCATTTGTCCTTACATAGGAAATGCTAAAAGGAAAAATAACCAGGATTTGGAAAGTTTTGTAGGACAATCTCAGCTTCTTTCTAAAATCCTGACTATGATCATTATTCCTACTGTTTAAAGTTTCAAATTATGAAAGTATTCAATTATGCCTAATAAGAAATTGTAGGGGTTGTCTGGCAGAAAAAGTAAAACTGGGGATACAGAACCAGAAAGTGTTACTACAGTTTTTCTAAGAAAATATAAGCCTAGTGTCTAAATGAGTCCATACCTGATTGGGAGATTCTACCTGCAGTTTTACACAAACACCGTTTTCAATCCTTGTAAATGATAAGCCAAGAGGAAGGGATACTTAATGCCACTGTATAGATTTTCCAGATTGCCAGTATAGTTTTGCAGAATTTAATTCTTTGTATGATTTGAGCCTTTCCCATTTTACATAGTCACATATCATGATGCTGTGCTGGTCATTAGAACTATTTGCAAATATCCTGTTACTCCTCCTTTATTATCATGGCTGACAAATTGTGAACAGCTGTGATACAGATAAATTCCAGCTGTGGCTGTGTCTGTATGTGAAAGAGCCTCTATCAGGATGGATTTTTGCATGATTTGTGAGCACCCACTTTGCTGGAATAGATTGGACATCTAAGATAAGAAATACCCTTTATTGTGTTGCGCAGAAGGATTTGGAAGTTATTAGCTATACAGCATTACAGCCAGTGTTGTCGATTCTAACACCCATTGCTGTTGGGCTTTTGTGTTGTGAGCTTCACATCCACAAACTGAAAAACTCACATATCTAAAATATTTAGAAAATTACAGCTGCACTAATATGGATGGTCTATTTTCCTGTCATCATTTCCTCAACAATACAGTATTACAACTGTTTATATAACACACTGTTTTAGGTAGTATAAGTAATCTACACAAGGTTTAAAGTATGCAGAAAGATATGTGTAAGTGATATGCAAGTATCATACATACTTTACATAAAGGATTTCCGCATTTGCAGTTCGAATATTCACCAGGATACTGGAACCAATCCCTCATGGAAAATGTGGTATCAGATAGTTGTATCTGTGTTGTGGTTTGAATCTGCATTGTCCCCCTAAACTCGCACATTCTCAGAGGGGAGCTTCTTGGGGATGCCTGGACTAAGGCATCTGTAGACAGACCACGCTCTGTACCCGCTGGTGGGTTCACCCCCTGGAGACTCAGCAAGTGCATGTACTGTTGCAAGCTGATGCCTGATCAGGAGAGTGATCTGCTCGGTGCATGACCCGGAAGGATATCCTTCTCCCTGGCTACCCACTTTGCTCCCTGCTTCCTGGTCACTACGAAGCGACCAGCTTTTCTGCACTCAGGGCCTGCTACTTGGGTTTCTGCTTCAGTTAAAGAGGGACTGAAAACACGAGCCAAATAAACCTCTCCTTATGTCGTGGGTGTTGGATATTGTAGAATCAGGTGCGTGTTCTCTGAGGGACTAGTGAGCTCAAGATACCCCTCAGGTTTTTCCAGGCTTCTCACCCCACTCCTGTGAAGATGAAAGAGTGCCTGACTTAGAACCAGAGGATCTCAGTACAAAATAAGGACAGGTCCCGCAAAGAATTAGGAAGTCAGAAAGGAAAACAGTAGGAACCAGGGGTTTATTTAGAATACTATAAAGGAGGGGAACAAGCTGACGGAGGAAACCCCGCGACAGGCACTGACAGAAAGCTTCTCAAGCCAGTGTCTGCCCTGGCCATACTTATAGGGGTAAGCTGATCCCTAAGAGTAACTGCTTTCCTGATTGGTGTTTTCTAGGCCAATCAGGATCTTAGCCTTGGTTGCTGGGGAGAGCTAAGGGTCAAGGGGTCTAGGAGCATACCGTAAATGCATGCAAGCTGGCCCCTACAAATAACTGTTCTACACATGTGAAGTTTTCACAAACTTCACACACCTGGGAAAGTTTCACTAGCAGTCAGCAGGTTGTCATTTCTATAACCATCTACTATGTCAGGCTCTATATGCCTTCATACATCCCTGCCTTTCTCCCCTCCTAACTATGCCCATAATACTATGTTCCACTGACCAGAAAGTGACTGTCAGAATGTATCCCTATGGACCCTTGTCTTAGTCCTTCAGGTGGCCGTAAAAGAAAAAACACAATCTTGGTGGTTCATAAACAATGGTAATATATTTGTCACACTACTGTAGCTGGGAAGTCCACATCAAGGTACAAGGACATTCTATGTCTGCTGAAGACCCAAGTCCTAAACAGTCATCCTTTCAATGAAACTTCACAGAATGGAAGCAGCAAGGGATCTGTCTCCAGCCTTCTTCACAATGACATTTTTCTCATTCACCTGGGAATCCCAATACATCGCCTTTGAAGTGAGAGTTTCAAATTTCCAAAATCAATAAAGTTCCTAAAGTTATTAAGCATCTTGCTTGTATTATAGAACCTGGTACTTAATCACCTGATTGCTTTGGCTTGGGGATATGTCATTGTTTTGAGAAGCTGCTCTGACCTCAGCTACTGAGTGCAAGAGTATTTTCCTCCCTCTATTTATAATATAGAGGAAGACTTTCTGTTTCATTTCAGTCACTGGTATTAACTATATAAATTTTGAAAGTATTAATAAATATAACTGAAAAATTGTATTGATACCATTCAAATAGAAGATCCTAAATAAGGTAACTATTAATTCAATCTTTCTTTCAACAACAAAGCTTAAACATGAAATTAGAGAATATACATTTTATATCAATCAGTTTTTTTATTATGACATATCATGGTCCAGATTATGTGTGTTTCTCTTCATTCCTCTTTTACACTTATTTTCTTTTTTTTTTTAAAGAGTGCAATTTTATTATTTATTTATTTATTTATTTATTTATTTATTTTTGAGACAGAGTCTTGCTTTTGTGGTTCAGGCTGGCCCTGAGCTCAGCCTCAAACTCACAGCAATCCTCCTGCCTCTGCCTCCCGAGTGCTGGGATTACAGGCGTGAGCCACCATGCCCGGCACTGTGGTGTGTGGTACTGGTTGCTGCTGGGCATAAGTCTTCACACCAAGCATGGTATGTGGTTACCGGGGATTGAACCCGGGTCCTCGTGCTTACAAGACAGGCACCAGAACCACTGAGCTAACTCCCCGGCCCGATACTTATTTTCTTATAAGTTAATTTTGGAAATGTTTTACTAAATGTATAGGAAATACTTCAAATATCCTACACTACCTGGATTTGTCCAATCTCCTCTGTTGATCTTGTTTTGTATCCTAACTCAGCCATTCATTTCCATGACAAAACCATAGAGAGTCTGTCTTGACCTCTCTAAATTTCAATGCATCCCTATATTATCCACTGACTAACTATATTTTTCTCTTCTTTTGCATTTTGTCACTACTACCCAGACTTTGAATAACCTTCAGTCTAAGCAGTACCTTTACAGAAACTATTATTCCAGAGTCTTTCTCCATTTTTAATTCCTTGCATAACTCTCTACTTTAAATTAATTTTGCTTTATTTCACCGCTTTAATGTGACAAGTCAACTTGACTGTATTAACTTAAGTGGCTTGGTGGATGCTCAGGGACTAGTGAAGCACTTCTGCGTGTGCCTGGCTCGGTCATGGAGGTGTAGCCTCATCTACATCCGGTCTCGTGCCCCTTCCTTTCTGGTGATACTCCCTCACTCTGCTCTTGACCACAAAGGATTCAGTGGCTTTGTTTGATCACATCTTGCCTTGAAGCTAGTTGACAATGGAATGAATTAATTGAAACTAGGAGCTAAATTAAACTCCTTCTTTAGGTTGTTAGTATTGCGTACTGTGTCTTAGAACTGGGAAAGATGAATTACACACCAAACTGATACCGCAGAAGTCGGGTCAGCGCTGTGACTGTTATGACCATGTGGTTTTGAAGCCTTGGGAACTTGTTTGAAGGAGGAATTGGAAAGTTTAATGATGTGAAACTGGTGAGTGATTCTGGTCAGTACTAAGAGAAAAACATTGATAGAAATGTGGAGAATGATACCAGGCTCTGAGGGATTCATTTGGGAACAAGACCTCCTTTGGCAGTTTGACAGAAAATTTGCCTGCATTTTATTCACATCCTGAAATTTTTCAGGGGACTGAGTTAACGGCAATAGATTAACATTTTGGAGGAAGTAGCAAGGTTGGCATGAGTACTACTGGCTGCTTTTAGCCATATTCATAGTGAGAATCCAGGACCAAAAAGCAAAACAGAAAAATGTGAAAAATGTACACGGTGGCTCAGAACTTATATGTAAAGTTTGGAGCAAAAGAAATATGGTTACTGAAAAGATTAGCTTCATTAAAAAAATCCAAGTACACTGGATAAACATTTTTTTTAAGAAAAGATGCCTGGATATCTCAGTAGACTACAGGATCCCATCCATGAAAGACTCGAGTATGCAGAAGTGTAAGCCTTTCATTTAAGAGGAATCTCTGACAGTCCTGCTTAAAAGTCACCCCCACATAAGTTAGTTTCTCAGGATTTGTTCCACTGTGCTCAGTCATCCAGGCAGTCAGGAGTTACTGTGGACATGACCGAGAGGGGTCTGTTTCTCTCCTTCTTAAATGAGACCTTGGAGTCATTCATGTGATGTTGATTTTATAGACATGCAAAACACAACTGTTGTAGCATAAGGGAGGCACTGACCAAAATTTCAGAAGAAATGCTGATGATCCAGGAAAAGATCCACTGAAGAGTGTAGCAAGTGAAGCTGTGGGAAGGGAGTCAAAGGTGCAGTGGAAACAACAGGAATATGGATAAACTACCAGGAAGACTTGGAGGCAGGAAGTGTAGTCAGACTAAGAGGGCAGCCATTTGTGCTCCAATTTGAATAAGGATGCTCAAGCCCTTTACATCACAACACCATGTATCCTGGATGTTGGATGCAGAGCTATGCGTTAATGTTTGCCATACTAGATTTCAGTTGTGGTTTGGTCCAGTTCTTTTCTATTCCCATATTCCTTCCTTTAGTATGGGGATATTTACCCTGTGACACTGTACTTTAGGATTATGCTACTTTCTAAAATCTGAGGTTTGGGCCTGGGAATTTAGCTCAGTGGTTCCTGCACCTGTCTTGCAAGCGCAAGGGCCCAGGTTCGATCCCCTGGTAACCACATAACAATACTGAGTGTGGATACTCACGCCCAGCAGCAATCAGTACCACATACAACAGTGCCCGGTGTGGTGGCTCATGCCTGTAATCCCAGCATTTGGGAGACAAGGGTAGGAGGATTGCTGTGATGTGAGTTTGAAGTTCAGCTAAGGGCCAGCTTGAACTACAAAGTGAGACCCTGTCAGCTAACAGCTAACAGTTTACATTGAGTCTCAGAAGTGACTTGGACTTGAAATTTTAAAAATACTGGAAATGTTGAAACTGAGGAAAGGCTTATCATTTTTTTCAGTTGTGTACATGATAATCATATCATGTCAGGGAAATAATAATCTTTTGTTTAAAGAGATGTATTTGAATATCAAGGTTCGGAATGTGACCAGCAAGCTTGACTGTGTCAACTTGATTGGTTTGGAAGCTGCCCATGGTATAGGTGAGCACACTTCCCGTCGGACAGGCAGGGTCATGAAGTAGTGATCTTGGGTGCTGGATCTGGTACTTACTTTTTTCCTTTGGCACTGTGCCCATACTCTATTTCCAGTCACTATGAGTCTGTAGTTTGCTCTTCTCTTATATCATGATATGTTCACATTGGAGACAACTAACCATGGCCTAAATCCATTAAAAGAATGAGCCAAATTTAGCCTGTCCTTTAAATTGAGGATTTATCCATCATGGGTATAGTGAGTAATACACTTAGAAAGCAGTGAATTAAACTAATCTTCAACACCAAGCTTATCAAGATGAAGTACACAACCAGGGGAAAAGTGAAACTGTGCTAACTCATCTCACTTTCAGTTCATGTTCTTCAATAGTTCATTGAGAAAGCTAGCAATCATTAGCCAACATTCACAGAAAATAAGTACTACATTTAATCAGCCTTTAATTCTAGAGACTCATACACCAACCATCCCTTTTCTTACTGTGTATTAATTAATAATGCTTTTATGTAAGGACAGCCATTGTGATGGCCTGGATAAGGTATGGCCCATAAAAGGAACAGACATAGAAGGCTTTGTTGCTGATGGAGTACTGGGAAATGATTAGATCATGAGGACTCTGACTTCATTTAGTGAATTAGCCTACTGATGAGTCTATGATTTGATACATCAGTAGTAGTTTATGCAGTATGAGGTGAGTGGACCATGGGAATATGAACTTGGCAACTCTATCTGATCCTCCTCCCTTTCTTCTCTGGGTCTTTCCTTCTCTGCTTCTTTCCACAAAGTGAGAAGTTTTGCTTCCCCGTACCCTTGAAGATGCTACTTCTCAGCCCTTGATGTTATGCTTACCTCAAGTCCACAACATGTGGCTGAACTGAAACCTCTGAAATTATAAGTGAAAATAAAGTTTTCTTCCTTTAAATTGCAACAAGTAGTTTGTAACAGTAACAGGAAGCTGATTATTACAAACAATTGATGCTAGGAATAAGGTCATTTATGTTACTGTATCTGATAATGTGGTTAAGAAGCCTTTACATCCAGGCGTGGTGGCTTACACCTGTAATTCCAGCACTTGGGAGGCAGAAGCAGGAGGATTTTTGTAAGCTCAAGGTTGCCCTGGGCTACTTAGTTCAAGGCCAGCCCGAACTATAAAGTGAGACTTTGTCTCAAAATTTAAAAAAAAAAGAAAGAAAGTAAGAAAGAAAATGACTAAAAAGCCTTTGTAATTAGTTCGTAGGAAAAATTTAGTAAGGTCTTGAGATTCAGGCTTTGTTGACATTGAATGTTGTAAGCATGTTTTAATACGTGATTCTGGATGAACTCCAACAGAATATGGATAAGAATACTATTGATAAAGATGGTTCATGAGGTTTCTGATGGAAATAAGAGCTCTAACTGGGAACAGGACCATTGATTTTTCATGTACATTCTGGTAAAGAACTTGGCTATATTGTGTCTATACCCTGAGATTTGTGATAGGCTGAATTTTTGGGTAATGTACTCATTACTAATGTGGTGGGAGAAATTTCAAGATAATGTAACACTTAGATGATGGCATGGATTTTTGATGGCTGATTTCACCCACATTTAAAGTGAGAATAAGAAGGAAAATTGAAAGCAGTAAGATTTTTTAAAATCTTGCAGTTTGGCCTGAAAATAACTGTGTATAAAGGGAAAGACCTAAAAAAAAGTGTACTTGCTGAAGAAATTAGCTCCATTAAAAAGAAGTGAAATACTCTACTTGGAGTAGAGATAGGAAAGGATTGGATAGAGATGACAGGAAAGATGTTTCAAGAAAAATTCTCAAGAATTAGACTGGCCTAGGACACCCTACTTACTTTGGGTCACCAGGAAATATTTTCTTGCTATAACATATCTGAACACCGAAAGGTTTCTGCATCCATAGTTCAGTGTGGCCCAGGTAATGCTCATGCTGATGTTGTCCACTTGATGCTGGTTTTGCAGGCATAGAGTGCCTA
The DNA here is from genome assembly GCA_004026965.1 of Petromus typicus. Taxonomy (NCBI): domain Eukaryota; kingdom Metazoa; phylum Chordata; class Mammalia; order Rodentia; family Petromuridae; genus Petromus; species Petromus typicus. The sequence goes on from PVIR01022519.1 coordinate 18,500, forward strand.
GGAAGTATAGATCAGGACCATTTTAATTATATTTCAGAGGACCAGTTAATGTGTGGCAAGGTTCTGGACTTGCAACTATGGGATTTAATGTTTTCCTGCTGGTTTAGGTCCATTTCCCCTATTTTCCCATTCTCCTATTCCTTCATTTTCAAAGGGGAATGTTTACTGGTGTCACTATATTAGGAAAGTGAATGAAATTTTTAGAGTATCCAAGCAAAGCAGGGGCTTAAGCATCAGAGACTTTAGACATGGATTTTTCTTTTGGGATATGGTTTTTTTTTTCAACTTACATATTAGCAAATTCTCCCAAAATTATCTGCTTAAAACAATAACCTTTTATGATCTCATAGTTACTGTGGATGAGAAGTCCTGATCTGGTCCAGCTGCCTGTCTGCTCAGGATCTCACAGGGACATACATAGTCAGTATTGATCCTGGGACAAATTCTCAAGCTCAGGGTCCTTTTCCAAGCTGGTTCAGATTGTTAGCAGAATTTAACTTGGACTCTTGAACAATAATGAGCTTGTGGAGATTGTGGCACTTTATGGAGTTGGAATAAATGCAGTTTGCACAGGGAGAGGGACGTGGGACTTTGGGTTCTAGGAGCAGAATGTCATGACTAGGATTCACAACGTGCTCTCATGTGGTTTCCTATTTATCAGAAGCTTTGAACACAATTTGTTACCATCCTCTTCACATTGTAGTTTCTTCTACTGGCTTCAGAACAACAAACTTTATTAGTTTTTCTCTTAAACCACTAATCTCTATCTCATCCCTTCTGCCAATATCTACTTTTCTTTAACTCTTAACTTTGCATACTTCAGATCTATACTTCTATTTTGTATCTAATCTATACACATCCTATTGGAGAATGAGTCCTGTGGTTTTTAAATGCCATTTTTCATTGAGTATTTCCTCTTCATTCTCCTACCCTACTAAAAGTATTCATTATATTTTATATATTAAAATTAGCTAGAATTTTTAACATGCCTATTTAACCTCAAGAAGTAATTTAATCCACACATTATCAGCCTCACAAACAATGTCAAGACTTCATTCTGAACATATTATTCCAGTCTTATGCCCTTTGTTCATTTAATGCTATTTAAAAACTTCAAATTAAATTTTAGTATTGTGTTATGTAGAACATTCTCATTACATTTGTCATTGCATTTCCAAATCCAACACACTCAGACTACTTTTGTTCTTCTATGTAAGTTTTCATTCTACATAAATTACTGAAGCCGAATATTATTGGTAGTGATTTCTTTCAATTTTATCTGGAAATATATTTATATGATATTATTTTCCAACTATGATCTTAATTCTATGAGTGATATTTAAATTTATTTAAGTTCCATAAGATGTCAAGTACTATAGGATACAAGAAAGAAAAAAATCAGGCCTTTGCTCTCCTTGGGTTCAAAATGATACTATATTCAGTATTTGAAAAGAAATGTTTGATAGTAAATTAAATTTGTGCTAGGATTAGCCACTCACCTGTTTTTTAAAAATAATTTTCTTAAATTGTATGCAGGTTTCTCATGAAAAATATTTTGAGTTATGACTTCACATTGGAAAATTTAATTACTATTCTATTAAAGTTAGTAAATCTAATGCTGAATATTGACCTAGCAGAATAACTTTAAAAAGATATATTTTCTAAGATACCATGAACATATTCTGTTCCAATTATTTTTTTTTGTCCTCACACATCTTTTTCATTATGCTGTAATACTTTTTAGACACATCTGCAAATTTCTTCAGAAATTTTGCTTACGTATGAAAAGGAAGTCAATCTTAGAAAGTGCTATATATGGTAAATATTATTCTCTAGAGAGGAAATATCACATTTAAGTCATGTGCCTGCTTATTCCATATATAATTCAAAGATATCTTTGGTCAGCTCAAAATAGATTCTTGCTAACTCACAGACCAAAAGTGGAATTCATAAGAAAATACAGAATGGGCAATTCCTGCATAATGTTAATGATGATTTGTTGTACAATTTATGTATGTATTTGTGTCTGATTCTTTTTGATAAGTTTCCTTCTACATATTTTACATGTTCTTTTGCTACATTTATTTTATAAAAATAATACCGCACTTAGAATAACCCTTGCTTCTAATTAATAGAAGCATATTTATCTTTAAAACTAAAGCTCAAGTAATTTTCCATTTAAATCACCTAAAGATTCTTGAATTTGATTAGTCTACCATTCTTTAAGTCACAAACTATTTCATGTATGTATTGATATAAATGATGGTGTAATATTTTGAACATTTTAAACATCGTTTTTTAAGACTCAAGCAGAAGAGATATAAAAGAACTACCCTGACAAAATAGAATTATAATTCAATGTCATTAAATTTATATATATTTCATTAAATATATATATATATTTATATATATATGATATATAACTGAGCAAATACATATATGTTAGTTTTCTCATTGCTGAGATGTATGTGTGTGTTTTACTTTTTTCATTGCTGGGACAAAATACCCAACACTCAAAATTAATGGTGGAAAGGTGTATTGGAGCTCACAGTTTATAGAAGTTTCAGCTGGCTAGCTTCAAGGCAGAATGATACGGCAGAAGGATGTCACAAAGGAGAAACAGTTCATGAGGGACAGAAGGCAGCAGCCAGCAAAATAGTGAAACAGCAAGTAACAGGTGACAATGTTAGCCTTCTTTCTGTCACTTATATTCTACCCAGGCTACAACATCTTAGGGCTCCCACTGGAAGCCTTCCCATTATCCACACTAAGAACTATGCCAACTCATAAATCAGTGGACTAATTTAGTAATCACACAGCCTTCACTGTAGCATCACACACTTAATCCCAACATCACACACTCCAGATCCAGCCACCTCTGAGAAGCCCTATCTATGACTTCATGAGGCTTTAAGGGGACAGCAAGACACAGTCCACACCCACCCACCCACCCACCCACACACACACACACAGCTATAGATGATAGATATAGAAGATAAATAATCATTGTTCTATCAAATCCTTATGACTCACCAGATTATAAGCATTATCAGACTTCCTAAACAATCATATTGTTATTTTTTAATGATGCTTATTATTTCTTAATGAAGTAGATAAGCTGAGAAAATGATATCTTAAAATTTTTAAAAGTGAAATAATATAGTTACAATGAATCTTATCCTTGTAAGTAATAATCACAGAGGACTATGAATATGTAAAGATAGGGTCATTTAAAATATTTTAAGATACTTAAAATTGTGGGGTTTATTTTGTTTTTTTAGGTTTTTTTGAGACAGGGTCTCACTTTGTAGTTCAGTATGGCCCTGAGCTCAGCCTCAAACTCACATCACAGCAATCCTCCTGCTTCTGCCTCCCGAGTGCTGGGATTACAGGCATAAGCCACCATGTCTGGCACTGTGGTATGTGGTACTGGTTCCTGCTGGGCCTGAGTCTCCATGCACAGTATTGCATGTGGTTACCGGGGATCAAACCCGGGTCCTTGCACTTGCAAGACAGGAGCCGGAACCACTGAGCTAATTCCCCGGCCCTTAAAATTGTTTTTAAAAACTAAATTTATGACATTAAAGAATTAATATGGCTAGATTTCATAAATAAATGACAAAATTACATTTATAGTCATATTTTAAAAATCAAAGCAACTCTGTTAAATACTACTATGGTGGTTGTACTGTGGGATATATATATTTTTAATTCCTTAAATTTTTATTGGTATATTGTGAATACACATCATCACATTCAGTATTGAGGATCTGTACCAGAACATGACACAACTTGATTCTAATTTTTTCCCCCTTCCCTCCACCCTGCAACCTCCACCCCCTGTATTCATAATTCCTTTCCTTTCTTTATTATTACCACATTCATTTTCCCCTCATTATTTACCCCTACACTCTCTTCCCCTTTAAATATTTTCTATTTCACAATATCAACCACACACACTACAAATCATTTACAACTTCATTTTTTCATATCAAACAAAAGATACGATAGTTACACAACTGTGACCTGTCTACTTTACTTATGAGGACATCCTCAAGGTACATCCATTTGAATATGAATGGCTCAATCTTATCATTTTTAATGGCAGAGTAATATTCCTTTCTCTAAAAGAACAACATCTTCTTTATCCAATCTCCAGTTGATGGACATTTGGGCTGTTTCCAAGATTCAGCAATCACAAACTGAGCTGCTATAAACATGGGTACACATATGTCACTGTGAAATGAATCTTTCAGTTACTTTGTATATATACCTAGCAGAGTGATGGCCAGGTCCAATGGGACCTCAAATCCTAGCTTTTTGAGGAATCTCCACACTGATTTCCACAGAGCTTGTACGAGTCTATATTCCCATCAACAGTGGAGAAGGGTTCCCTTTTCTCCGCAGCCTTGCCAACACTTGTTGCTGGCTAATTCTGAAATAGCAGCCATTCTTTGTGGAGTGAGATGAAATCTCAGTGTTGTTTTCATCTTCATCTCTCGAATGACCAATGATGTTGAGTATTTCTTCATATACTTCTTAGCTGCTCTTACTTCTTCCTCTGAAAAGTATCTGTTCATTTCAGAGGCCCATTTTTGAGTTGGGTCTTTAAATTTGGGTGCGCCGATTTTTTAAAGCTCTTTATATATGTCACAGAAAAAATGTTGCACAAGAAGGAAGGAAGTAAGGAAAGAAGAAAGGAAGGGAGGGAGGGAGAGAGGGAGAGAATGAGGGACAGAAGGGGGAAAGATCAAACTAACATTCTTATGAAATTCTGATTTGTGCTATACATTATTTTAAGAGCATAATAGTACTGAGGGATCACTATCACCCATACAAAATAAGTTGACATATATAAATGTAGTACAAATTGCAACTCATCTGTCATTTGGACCATTAGGTCTTCTAAACTGCCATCAGTCTAAGTCACATTTCTCATTCATCACTGAAGAGATACTATGTCCATACAGTCACGGATTTTGGTGGTAATGTAGTTTCCTTTCACTGTGCTGCTCCAGCTCACTTCCTGAGCAACATGTAAGCTTTGGATGGGTTGTATTCTTCTCACTGCCCTCCCCTGTGGGACTCATAACCCAGAAGATCCAAAAATATCTGTGACAAATATTTCCCCATTGATAAAATTTTCATATCCTGTAATTATATGACTATTTGAATTAAACTTATGGAGGGAATGTTACTTGAGTTCAACAAAATGTTAGTTAAATTCAAAATCAAAAAGAAAAACAAGAGTGAAATGGAAATATTTGTATGCTTTTGATGGGAATGTGAAACTTGGTACAGACACTATGGAAAACACTGTGAAATATATATCTGAAAGAAATAACATCAGAGTCTCAGTGGGATAATCACAATTTATGTTGATTATAGTATTGCCTATAATGGTCAAGATATGAGGAAATCCAAATTTTTATCTGTAGGAGAATGGATAAAGGACATATGAATACACAATTTATCTATCCATCTATAGATATATACATGTATAGAAATAAATAAATCCCACGCATGTACAAACCTTCACTCATAGCCTTATAGAAAAGAAGGAAACCTTACCATGTGTAACAAAATGAATAAGCCTACAGGAAATTATGCTAAATTGCACATGTCAGTCAGAGAAGAGCAAATTTTGCACAATTCCATTCACAGGAGTTGGATAAAACAATCAAATTCATAGGCACAGAGGACGTGACATCAGGTTCCAGGGACTAGCAAGTGAATAGAAGGGAGGTTTTTTTCAATGAGTGTAAAACTTCCATTATAAGATAATTAAGATTTGGGGGCCTGCTGTATAATGTAGCATCTATAGTTGGCAATATGATGTTGGTCACTTAAAAGTTTTTATATTGTACATTTCATGCTAAATGTTTTTAACACATATAAGCAAAACAACAGCAAAAATAATAAACCTACAAATTCAAAAAGGAATATATGAATATTCTTGGAGGTCAGAAATGTATTTCATACCTACATTGTGACTATTATATTGTGACCATATCCCTATGTTTAAATGCATCAGATTATATACATTAGAACTACAGTTTTAAAATATTAACTATGCCTCAGTTAAAATTTTTGAAAGAAAATAGAAATGGAACTTTTTAAATGAAAAATGGAACCATTATGAAATACAAGAGATGGATCCATAAAGAATAAAACTTTCAATGTTTCATAATTAGCTTATTGGATCATTAAAAATGGATGAGTATTATTCAATTTTAGGTAAAAATTTTGTTACTCATTCGCAGGTTATTTCATCAGTCTACGTTGACAAAGCTGTGAAAAATTTCGGAGGCAGAAGTTTCAGGTATCAATATTTTTTAAACTTACTCATGCTACTGAATTCTTTTTATGATTTTTTTTGACATTTTTAGAGATTAAATGGAATTATGAGGAAATGTGATACATTTAGGATTTTAAGCTTTTTAGCTTAACTATTAATATTCAAATGATAATTCAATGTCAGATATTGTCAATGCATATTTATGGCCTTTCATAGTTAAGTTCTCTAAGCCTCAATTTTCCCCAGGGATAGTAATAGTGCTGGGTCAGAGGCTTAAATAAGACAGGACATGGTAAGTCCCAGCAGTCACTAACATTTTCAGTCAACATTAAGTGTTAATATTCATGAGGTCAGATATTAGCCTTTGCATTGAAAAATTGCAACATTTTCCAGCATAAAATAGTATTTGCTAAAAAAGTCACATCTAGAAAAAGAGAACTGGGAATTTATTAGTCACTTGGTTAAACAGAAAAGTTTGAAATAAAGTTCATGAATAAATTTTTAAGAATTTATTGTATATTATTGACTCATTAAATAAATACTCAGTTTGAATTATAAGACATCTACCATCTTAAACTCTCTTTAACATCACTAAACAATGTGCCAGTTCTAGTTATGCTTGTGCTCAATTGTGTTATTAGCTCACACCTATAACATTATTTTTCCAAGTTATATTTTCTAGCATTATGGATTATTCAAGTTAAACAAATAATATATGTATATTTATACCAATTTAATTTAGATTAAAATTATATCTTAATTTGTATTTGCTGAAGACACAATTTATTTCCTAAAAATCTTAATACCAAATAAATATTTGATAAAAGTAATAACATTAATAGAAATAGATGTACTTTCTTCCACCAGAAGAGCAAAAAACAAAGGCCTATAACTTTTTTTTGCCACCAACAGAGAGGGTTCTTACAGCAGAAAATAACTGGATAATTATTTTGTCAGTTTCAAGATCATACACAGAATTACAGTATTTGTTTCATTTTACTCTATATCTTGGATAGATAGAATCAGCTATTTGGGGAAGATGTGAGTTTCAAAATACAGTGCAAAATTTTCCATCAAAATCAATATCTCTAAAAAAAGGCCTGCATGATGAATGGAATTTTGTGCATTTAATGATAGCCTTCACAGTTCTCAGCTCTTTCTCACTGTGAAGGACAAAGTAGTTATCATAAAAGAAGCTTGCAGCAAACTCTCCACCGCTTTCTCCAAATTGTGGACTAATCTTTCTTTTTTGGATTTCACTGCCTGAAGTGAAATTGGCTCATTGATTGTGACACATCTTCCTGTGATGCTTCTAATAACTGTTTACCAGAGAATGTGACTTACAAGTTAAATGTGAGAGTTTGTGTAGAATCAAGAGACATCAATAATAGACTCAAGAATCAAACGCACAGTATGTCGTGTATTATTGATCTTCATAAAATAAATAACACTGTGAATAGCAGTATCTATTAAAACCCTTATAATTTAAAACAGTCACCCTCAGTGTCCTGCATTTGCTGTATTCCCAGCTCTTTTGAAGGCGGAGGATGGAGGATTGAAAATTCCAGCTGAGGTTGGGTAACTTGGTGACTAGTGAAACTCAAGGAGAGATGGATGTGCAGCTCAGTGCAGAGGCCCTGAGTTCAATCCCTAGTATGGAGAAATGTCCAGAAAAGTCATTCATAATTTTGAATATCACATGTAAACTATGGAGAACACTAATGTATTAATTAATGATGAAAGATATAATTATACATATGCTGTCATTGAAAATAAGCCTTACATGAGACAAAAAGGCAAGGTGTGATCTCTTCCTACACTCTAAGTTTGGGTCAGAGCAGGAAAACTTGAATGCTTATTGTCAGTACTGCTTAGAACAGCTCAGATACATTACATTTTGATTTAAAGAAGTTTGCACTTCTGTCATGTCTCTCTTGTCCTGCAAGGAAGAACACAACACACTGCTGGAGGTGCAAGCCTAGAATTCTTCTCCTTTTATTATTTCCACGTTAGCTCCTTTATATACCCTGGTTTGGCACGCCCCCAACACAGCCTAGACTCTTCCAAATAAGGTCAATGAAGCAACTTGTTTTTTACTCAGAGGCAGAGGCCTATGCCCCTTGGCCCAGTGCCTGCTGCCATCTTAGATCGGCTCACCACATCTCCCCCTTTTTGTTTTAAATGATGCTCTCGGGACCATGCCTGTCTTAGGTGGTGACTGTCTTTCCCATGCCTTACCCGTCATGGGCTACATGAGAAGCGTGCTCATGCGCCTGTCTTAGGTCGATCATGGGAAGCAGCCATCCTTACCCATCTTTGACTACTGGTCCAGCATAGAGAGCCACACCTGAGGAGACTGGCCTGCTTCGATGGCTTGTATGGTAAACACCAAATTACAGTGGTTTCTATTTTGTTGTGTACAATACCAGCACATGGCGATAGCTGCAATACATATGACTATCAGGAAGATTATAGCTAATGAAGCTGGATCCGCCCAAGCTTTAAACATTTTACCCAGGTACCATGGGCACACGCATCTTGTTGATGTTACAGATGTACAGCGAGATTTATAAACTGTCCCATGGCCCGCATATGATGTCGTGTAGCCCGCGTGATGCTTGACTTAGGTTAAGGACTCGCAGGGGGGTGATACACGCGTGACAAAAGGTGACATCACAGTCTAGATGTTACCATGCCCACAGAATGTCTATTAGTTCTTGAAGGAAGGCGTTTTGTTGATTGAGGTTTAGGATCCTTGCCTGTAGGTGTGAGTTGAGTGTCTGTTGGCTGCTCAGTGCAGTAATGGCAGCTGCAAGAGAAACCACTATTGCCACCATAAGTCCAAAGTCTGTTTTGGTCCCCACATATGGATTCACAGCGGTGTTAGGCTCTTCTACAGGAATAGGGAGCTGGGCTGGCACATGAACCAGGACCGCGTTGTCTGAATTATTCCAGCAAGCACTAAGGGAACACTTTTCTACAGAGCAGTTAAGCAATCCCTATGATGGCACTGAGCCATTCCATAGGACAAAGAAAAAATGGGGGTACCACACAGGGGGGATCCATTATTGTTGGTAAAGCTATTCCACCTGACTATACTGGACCAGTTAGAAGAATTGCCCATTATATTGGCCCAAGCATACCAGCCTGACTGCATAACAAATGGGGCCCAATCTAACAGGTTGTTTTTCTATTAGGGAACCGTCCTCACATCATTGAAGTCTCTCCCTGGACCTCTGTATCTATGTAACAGATGGAGCCTTTGGCCGACCGTTTCATTCTCTGTGAACTCTCTGTTAGTAGAGCACATGCCCAAGCCTGGCATCCCTGGCCA
>PVIR01022520.1:0-28164 GCA_004026965.1 Petromus typicus
GGCCTCTTGTCTGGCTAGCCTAGGAATCCTCTTCTATGCTATGCCATCTTCTATAACTATCTTCTACCTATGTGTTCAGTATCATTATTTTGTCAATTTACTGGCAGTGAAAACTGGTATTCTTTTGTCTTGATTCCACCCACCCAGCCAGTGTTAGCTGTGGGATCTCCATGCAGCTTCTCTTAGTAAGTCCTGGGCCAAAGACTGTCAGGTCTCACCTTATTCTGTAGGGGTCTCATTCTTGGTCTGTAGAAGCTGGCAGTATGAATTCTGAGATAGTCAGACCCTAAATGGCTCTTCTGGAAATAAATTACTTGCAGAGACTTGTCTGCCTTATAGAGGCAGAATGCCATTGGTTTTGAACTCTTATTTTTGTTATAAGGAACCTGAAGACTGTCACTCTCTGTAGTGCTACAAATATCTTCCCATGGCAGAGGGGAAAGAGATCATAGCCAAGAGGCTGAGCAACCAGCACGGCAAGCATCAGTTCAGAAGGTCATCTTTGAGTTAGATTAGGGTTATCTTTTAAAGTCCCAATGACTCTATCTCCTAAATACTTCTCACATGTATCTCTTCTATATCAGTCAAGATCCAATTGGGAAAATCTCTTCAAATACCTTAGAGGAGAGGTTTTCATATGAAGAATTTGTTATGAAAGTGACGGAATAGGTGAGAAACCAAACAGGAGACAGTTAGACAGAGTAGGAAACTACAATCAAGCCTGGGCTGAAGGGACAAAAGGAGGAAATGGAGCTCCTGAAGGCGAGGCAGGGTCCTTGAGCAGAAGCCAGAACTGTGGCCTGTGTGCATGGAGGCACGCGAGCCAAGGAGGAAACACAAAAGCTGTGGGAAGCATCACCTGGGGCTTAGAGCAGAAAGGCCCTGGATTTTTCCCATCTTTTCAGTTTTTTGTCAATAAGCGACAGTGGGTAAAGCTAATCAAAAGCCAGCTTATATGGAAATGTAGTAAATGTAGAAGACAGGCGCCCCCCACCCCCCATGGCACAGAGACACTATTGCTGCTCAAGCTGAGGTCATCAGCTTCTCTTTCTTGCACTGTTACAGAATCCTCATGATTCTTTTTGATCCACCAATCTCCACTTCCTTTCATTCATGCTCTGCGATGCAGCTAGAGTGATATTGCTAAAACACATGTGCATCTATTGAGCCCCTGGGACACCTAGGCTTTTTATTGTGGAAGGCAAGCCTTGTCTGATTTGTGTCCAATTCTCTGGCTCCATATAGCACAGCTTGCTCGATGGCTTGAATACAGTGAAGGTTACCAAGGGCACAGAGTGATACTTGGTATTTAAGTGTTTGTCACTTTGGTGATGTTGGAAAGAGACTACCTTTCCCAGGTATCAGCAGTGTCATGGGTGATGCAGCTGGAGCAGCAATCAGAGGTACCATTCTCAAGCAGATTTAGAACACTCCTGAAGAACAAGAGAGGATCTCGCAAGAGTATAGAGACTTTTGCTAGAGGCTCCTAAGAAGCCAAGGGGAAGAGATACAGAATGGTTCTGAAAGGGCATCATCAACATAGGGTCTAGTTAAGTTCTAGAGGATACAGTGAAAGATAATAGGTGATAGAAACTGTAACTCTAAGAAATTTGAGAAACTTTCCATAATTTCTAGACTCTTAAAAATATTTGTATTGGGCCTACCACAGTACATGTGAAGAGACAACCTACAATGTGGGAAACAAATTTTATAAGGTGTTCCTCAGACAGAAGACTATTTTCTAGAATACATAAAGAATTTTAAAAATCAGATGACTAAATTTAAAGATCCAGTCCAAAAATGGGCATCTCATATGAATAGACAATAGATGAAGAAGTAAAAGCAGAAATGAAATATGAAAAAATGTTCAACATTACTAATCATTTGAGAGATTAAGATGAAAACAACACTGAAATTTCATATTTTTCCAGTAAGAATGGCTACTATCAAGAAATCAACCAACAGCAAATGCTGGCGGGGCTGTGAATGAAAGGAATCCTTCTCCACTTTCCTGTTTCACTTGGTGGGAGCGTAGACTGCTGTAGGCACTGTGGAAGTCAGTGTGAACATTCCTCAAAAACCAGGATTAGAAGTCCCATTTGACCCTACCATCTCCATGCTAGGTATGTTCAGTAAAGAATTAAAAGCATCACACCACAAAAACATGTGTACGCCTTCAATTATGGCAGCACAGTTCATAATAGCTAAATCTTGGAAACAGCCCAAATACCCATCAGCTGGAGACTGGGTAAAGAAGATGTGGGTTTTTTAAATAAAATGGTGAATTACTCAGCCATACAGAATGATGAATAAGAGACATTTATAGCTAAGTGGATGCATATTGAGGCCATACTCACAAGTGAAATAAATTTGACACACGTGTAAATACTATATCATTTCTCTAGTGTAAGAAACTGAAAGTGTAAATTAGAACAAAAACATACCTTAGGTATTATTAAACAGGAAGAAGAAAAAGTAAAATGGGGTGGGGAGAAGCAAAGAAGGGAAAGAAAAAACTTGAAGACAAAAAGAAGATGGAAAACAAAACTTTTGTATAGGGGGTTGGAGGGCTGACGGAAGGGCAGAGGAATGGGAGACATAAGAATCAAGATATATCACGTGCAGATACAAATTCTCAATGATGAATGTGACTATAATATATTACTAAAATGTACCAATAAACTCAATTTATTTAAAAAGTAAAATATCTAAATGTCAGGCATGGTAGCTCACACTTATAATTCCAGCACTTAGGAGGCAGAGGCAGGAGGATTGCTGTGAGTTTGAGGTTCACCTGGGCTACACTGTGAGCTCAAGGCCAGCCTGAACTACAAAAGTGGGACCCTGTCTCAAAAAAATAAAAATATTTAAAAGGAAAGAGTGTAAGGGTAAATAATGAGGGGAAAACGAATGTAGTAATAATAAAGAAAAAAATAAAACAAAGATTGTGTGCATAGTGGGCGAGGGGATGCCAGGCAGGGGGTAAAAGGAAAAAATAAGAATCAAGTCATGTCATATTCTGGTACAAACTCTTAATGTTGAATGTGATTATCATATGTATTCATAATGTACCAATAAAAATAATTTTAAAAAAATAAAAATAAAGTAAAATATCTAAAATGATAGAATTTCAATTGATCTGTTTATCATTGTAATGAAATAGCAGACAACTGGCTTCTGTGCTGGTTTTTTCATAGTTTCTCAAAATGTTATCACTTTAATTCAGCAGTTTGTCTTTCCTACTCCTTCCCAAGATCCTTTGCAAAACCATCCTCTGGAAGAGTACCCTAGTTTATCCCATTTCACTGCATTTTAAACTTATTAAGCTTTCCTTCTCTTGTTCTAATTTCTTTTCTCAGGCTTGTACTGTTATTCAACTTTTCCCATTTGTATCATTGTTATATACTAGGAACAGACAAGACATTATCTTAGTATATAATATATTACTAGGGTTAATGTTTTCTTGAAGCTTACTTCTGAGTGGCAATAGATTCAGTTTCTTTGCTAACTTGTTTTGTGGCCAGGGGCAAGTCAAGCTTCATGAACCACAATTTTTCCATTTATAAAATGGGATAATAATACTTGTCTCCTAAATGCCTTGAATGTTGTGAGAATTAAAAAGATAACATTTGCAAAGTGCTTGTGAAAACACAGAGTCTTTCATCTAAGGAAGGCGCTCAGAGTGTTATTACTTTTGTTGCTGTTGATGGCCATGTTCCCACATGGCTCTCTTTCTACCGAGTACTTAACTGGACTAGCACTGCATCACAGAAATGAGAGATGGTAAAGATTTACAGGGTCGTCTGGTTCAGACTTAGTGTAGAATTCTTCCTCTTAAACAAGCTGTTGTTCTTTTGTCTTTCTATTTTAAGTCCAAAAGCAGCAAACATTGCACGGTCCATTTCCTCCTGCTCGACTGCAGAGCTGTTCTAAAGAACATTTCCATTGGTCATGTTTGACGTATTTTCTTAATGACCCAATTGGAACAGCTCTTTGAGTCTGTGACAGGAAGAAAGTTTAGCCTGATGGTTGTGGTTACTTCCAGCACCTTTTTACTACTTTCCTGGGGAAATAGAGCCACAATCCATTAGCTCTTCTTCCGTGGATGTTCTCTACAATGTTCATCCCAAATGTTCCATTTAGGAATTTCCTCCCTATCGGCCCAGGGAACAGACCAAATCTTTCTCCTAGATATCTCATTTCAAATGCAGTTAAACTGCTTTAAATTTAGTCCCAGGACATTAATTTAAAAGAATGTGTTAGATTCAGGCTTGTGAGCTGCACAATTTGCTTTTGGCAGATCTATAAACTATTACTGAGGATCGCAAGACTTTTAACAAATGGGACTATGGATATATTTATTGAATTAAATTCATTTATTGAATAATAAATGAAAATAACTCAAAGGTAAAAAGGAAAATCGTTCCTATCATTTGTATCTCATTTTTACCTAATTCAGTGGGACAATCATAGTGTCTTTAGTTGTTATCATTAGCATCATCTATTTGTTTGTCTATCCTCTATGAATAAGATACTGTAAAGCATCATTATTTATGCTATTAATACCACTAGCATCTTGATAAAGCATCAGCCAAATGATACTTGGGTTTTGAAAACAATCAACCATGTACTACGTATTAGGAGCTGAGAACAGATGCATAAGTCAAACAAATATATTTCTCCTCTTCTAATCTTTGTTGACCACCTCAGCCAGCAAGAATTTTTTTCCTTCATTAAGCTCATTTTTCACTCTTTTGCTAGAGAAAGGTCAAAATTAAATCAATAATCTAAGTAATTTATTTTCTTCTTACGGTAGTTTAATCTATCATATTAATTCACTAGCTAAAATTAAACTTTTGTGTGTTAAGGACATTGAAATAGAAACTGTCATTCTTAACTCAGAATCTCTTTTATTGGTTTAAGTGGAAAAGTTTTGGTTTTATATTTTTCTTTTCTTTTTAGTAGAGGATTTTTAAATAAGCATCCCAGATTAGGGACTGTACTATTTGGAAACAAGATGTTAACAGTAACAAAAAAATCTAAGGTGTATCCTACTAGAAAACAGATTTTATTTAGTAATAGTTGCTTCTTGTCAGTATCCTTCCACATACCTAAAAAGCAAAGCTTATACACAAATAATCAAACTTTTAAGCAAAGCTTTCTTTTCTAGCATTATTCTTAAAGATAATTTTTCTTGTTATTTTAATTAAGCCAACAGATAAAGTTATGAATTTTTACCAATCTCAGAATTTTCTAAAGCCCAAAAATTTTGAACAATAACTATGTTTCTTTAGTAAAGAATAGAAGAACCTGGTTTTTAAGAGAGAATCACCTTCTAATCTCAATTACTCAGTGCATTAAATAATTTTTTTTTAATTCCTGGAGAAAATGAGGCTTTCCCTTATGAGGTATGTGTGGAATTCAGAAACATAGCTTCATTCAAAACTGTTCAAATTCTTATCTGTTGAAATTGGATCACAGAACTTTTGGCCTTTCAAATATTTTTACGTGGCTTATTTCCAGATGATTAAGTTGTTGGTGGTCAACCTTTTGAATTCTCTGCTCTTAAATTCCTTGTGTTTCAGCTAGTAGCTGGGCAGTGAGAAAGGTGGTTATGATGAGCTAAGTGAGTAGGAAGGAGCCCTGTGATACTGAATGATTATTTCTTTCATGTGTGGTGTGGTTAACATGCTTAAGATATTTAACTCAAGACTAACTGAGTGCCAGATTTAGGAGGAGGAAGTAAAACTGCTTTTATACGCTGTAGAAGATGATATAACAAATCTCAATCTAGACTTTGCCATTCTTTTTCTTCACCTTTGTTTTTATTAAAGTTCACACAACTAATTTAAGCACATAATTAGTAAATTCATGGTCTTAACATAGGACAGCAAATAATGTCATTGTAAGTCTGTGAATCACCTTACCTATTATTATTTTATTTTCCAGATAACTGTGAAACAAAAATCTGGGGGGAAAAAAACATAATGGCACGATGTTATTACCATTTTGGACAAAAATGCTTCTTTGTGCCCTTAGACCTGCAACGCTAATTTTTCAATTTAATGGATTTTGCGTAGTGCATACCAGATCAGCAGTTGCCACTGTTCCCATTTCTGTAAGAAATATTCCTATTGGTCAAGCCTAGGGGTTGCCAAGGAAGAGTCCTGAGCATGGAGCTGAACTTTATTAATTTTGTTCCTCTCCATAATCACCAATTTATTACAGTGAACTTTTATGCAATGGAAAAGTATGACGTCTTTACAGATCTCAGCAGCTTCAAATGGGAAGAATTATGTTTCAGTCCTTGAGAATCTCAGTTGGTTAAATTTTGTCCCTAGATGCCTTCTTACAAGTTGTGCCATCTCTGATCTGGAGAAAACTGAGCAGGAAGCTGGGTTGCAGCAAAGTCAGAGGACCCCTGTCGAATCGTCCTCATTTGCTGTAGAGGCAGCAAGTTGATAAAAAAGAGGATGAATTGCAATGAGAAGCAGTGGTAATGGGTGGATTCATACTCTGAGATGAAAATATAAACACAAAGAAAGATAAAATAGGATGATAAGATCCTGTACAAAACAAATGCCACCACCAAACACATGTTTTGTGCCTCTTAGAGATGCACATATTTGACTGGATTCAAATTCAAGTTAATACACACTTTTTGCAGCTCTCCCATATATACTTTGATTTTTATGAAGGTAATCCATAGCCTTATATACTTCTCCCTAAAGACAGTTGAATGATCTTATCCCACACCAAGAGTTAGCCTTTGCCATGGGCATGAGAGAAGTGAAGTTTCCATGCTGTGTCCTTGCCAGGCTGAGCTTAGCAGTTGGACAGATGAACAACAGTCCTTGTCTTCTGCAGACAGACCTCATCTCCCTCACCGGACTTACATCTACCCATGTTCCCAGTTCTTCCTCTTCCATCCAGGTTTTGTTTTTCCTTTTTTTCTAGCAGAGATGCTTTCACCTACAGCTCAACTTCTTCAGAATTGTTCTTGGCTTGGCTTGTGCATTCTTTACTTCCACGGTTATAACATTTCACAATCCCTGTGCTGCTCTTTGTTTGACACACAGCATTCAGTACTGTACTCCTGCCCTCCCTGATTCTAGGTCTCTGCTGATTGCTGTGCTTCCCACACAGCTAGGCAAGGTTCCTTTCTAGCTAATCTCTTGGTTTACCTGCCCTTTTATACATACCTGAATTGTACAGTTCACCCTCACTGAATTGACTGGCAAAATAATGATTCTCTCATAACTTCACAAGTCTGTTTGTTCTTCTGGATACGAGTATCTTCAAGAGAATCTGATTTTTATCCCTAATAAGTGAAACATTAGAAGGATTTTGCAAACACACCTCAGAGCACTTCTCAAATATTATCATCTTCATCTTTCATGTTACACACTTATTTTAAAAACCTAAGAAGAAACCAATCATTCAATTTTAAAGTAAAAGCTACTTGCTTGCATCCAAGGACTTGATACAAATTCTGAAAATTGGCTCAAGTCTGATTTTGAATCAGAGGTAATAGTCTATATACTTTGCCTTCTTCTTCCTTTTGGAACAACTATCCCTATCACACAAGGACATTATTTTGATTCCTTTCAATAAGGTTAAATACTTAGCCTATTCATGTATACTAATTAAATCAGAGAATAGAAGACAGTTGAAATGACTTTTGTCTCTGAGGAAGTGAGTTGTGGTAGTGCACGACAGCAGATAAAACATTGCAGGAGGAGTTGAATCTGACCGAGTTGATGTGGAGCCTACTGGGAAGGCCACAGGGAGGACTGGAATAGGGATCCACAGCCACAGAATCACTGCTTCCAGTGTAATCCCTGAACTATTATTTCCTCCAACACTTGGGCCATCATTTCATTGCCTATTTTCAGCTCTATTGTAGCTTCTCAAGATCTCACCTGATAGTCTGAGAATGTCTTTTAAGAAGACATCTGAGTATGACAATATCTATGCATTATAACAAAAATAAATACAATTCAGCCCTTAAATAAACATATTTAAAGGAAATCATAATACATTAGTAGAAATCCTGCCTGTCTAGAAATTATAATGGAAATAATAAATGAAAAGGACAGAATTTAGAAAATCATTTTTAGAGTTTTAAAGTTGTGTGCATGCCTGAGAAGTATATTATAAAATTTTTCCTTATTTTGTTTCTCAGTTATGATTATCCTTCTGAGACAGGCATGTGGGCCTACTTCCTCCAAATCAGTACTGGAAGGATGCTTAGGGCAGACCACCTTGAGGTGATAATTGCCTTCCTCAGGAGATGGTCACATGTGCCAGGTCCTCAGGGAGGAAATGAATGAATTGCCTATTGTGCCTTGAAACTCAAGACAAGAAATTCTAAAGTGAATTTCCCAACTGTTAAGCCTCAGAGTAATCATGGGATTGTGGTGGCTAGCCCTCGGGGGTCCCACCCTTCCTAGAATCAGTAAACTCTTCCCCTGTAGAAAATTACATAAACATTAAACGGTTTCCTTCTGTCTTCAGAACTCTGTTTGTCTGCCAAGTTTATGCTTATTTGGGCTGGGAATTTGGTCAGTCACAATCTCTGTTAAACACTGTCAGTTGCACTTTTTCATGTGCTGGCTTATTCCTAATCTTATGATTTGCTGGCCTTGGGGGCCTCTGGGGTCAAATACCAAACAGAGGGCTGTCAGCAGGGAGGAGGGGTGTGCTCCTGTCTTTTCTGTCTGCACAGCATGCTTTGCCCTGCTATTGCTCCAGGGTAGTCTCTCTGTGTCTTCTCTGCCAAGTAAAAGCTTTTCGTCAAATCCGAGTGGAGCAGAACCTCAGAGGGCATAAAACGGCATCCTGAGAACAGCCAATAGATCTACAGTGTACAGGGCCTGTATCAGAGGCAATTAGTCTCCTTCCTGCTACTCACTCACAACTCTCCATCCTTTACTTCTTGATAGTTTCTACTAGACTGGGTACAACACTGGGGAAGTTTTGCTACCTCCTCCCATCCATTAGATAACTTTCTTTTTGGCTCAGTAACACCATACTACCATATTGCTTTTAGAAATAAAAATATTTCTCTTTCTTTAATAGACAAATAACATAGAACTGGTTTTTCCCTCTAGACATTCCCATCTGATGTGGCTTGAGTTATACTGACATACCCCAAGATAGAGTTTACAGTATGGATGTTTACTATTGAAGATCCTTGGGAACACAACTTCTGAAGAGATGGCAAAAGAAAAAAGTTGGATCGAAGGAAGTATTGAGTTGAGACACAGATATGGACTATGCTTTGGGGCTGGGGATTTAGCTCAGTGGTTCCAGCGCCTGTCTTGCAAGCTCAAGGACTGCAGGTTGGCAACCACATACATAATGTGGAGATTCACACCCAGCAGCAATCAGTACCACATACCGCAGTGCCAGGGGTGGTGGCTCACACCTGTAATCCCAGCTCCCAGGAGGCAAAGGCAGGAGGGTTGCTGTGATGTGAGTTTGAGACTGAGTTCAGGGCTAGCCTGAACTACAAAGTGAGACCCTGTCTCAGAAAAAAAAAAAAAAGAATATGTTTTGATTGGTTATATACAGATCTGAAGGCTGCGATGGCCTTTTGAAGGGGTCCTGAGTTGAGCTGAGATGGCCAGATCTTTCCACTCCTGTGTTGGTCATGGGTTTGACCCAGAGTCATGGGCAAGTGAGCATCCTGTCACTAAAGTAATCTCTGAAGGGGCTGACAGCTAATTTTTTCTTTCTTCTGATAGCATTTAAGAAGCTAGAATGAATGTTTGACTGA
Source organism: Petromus typicus (assembly GCA_004026965.1). Classification (NCBI taxonomy): domain Eukaryota; kingdom Metazoa; phylum Chordata; class Mammalia; order Rodentia; family Petromuridae; genus Petromus; species Petromus typicus. The sequence continues at coordinate 9,782 of PVIR01022520.1, forward strand.
AGAGAGATCTGGGTGGTATATCACCCTATCACATTGTCCCACATACTTGATTACTTAGATCATTTAGATTTCTTGTCAAAGTCTATATGGGAAGCAATTCTTTAATATTCTGCTGCATTTCTTTTCTTCAGGTAAACTGCTGTAGAAAGTTATCCAGAAATTCCAAGCAATAACCTCAATATTTCAGCTGATCTTAGGATCACAACACAAACACATTCTCTTTCTCTTTCACTAATGATTCTATATTTTTATCACTTTCATCTGGCAGCTCTATAATAAGATTGTTATGAGAATAAAATAAGTTTTGTATTGAAGCCTTTACAGCAGTGCCCGGTAGATAGGAAGTACATAATAACTTAAATATTGATATTATTATTATTTAAAATTTTACTAGGTGTAGATGTAAAAGCTATGAGTGTTCATTATATTTTGCTAACATTCTGTGTGACATCATGATCCAAATTTTAAAGCACTGGGGAGCTCAGCAGGATTTAACCACTTCTGGTTTCTCTCTCTGTCTAGAGGAAGTACTTTCCTCCCTCTCCTTGATTCCTGGCTTAGCTCTCTGGCCTTTCATCATCCTGTCAGTGCACTTCTTTCTGGGATGGTTCTGGAACTCTCTGGCTTGTCCATTTCCCATCTACTTGGACTGTACAAGTTGTCTTCTCTGGGACTCTCCTGAAGTCCTCCTCCTGTTCCTAACTAATTATCCTACAGTGACATTTTAAAACTCTTTTCTATAGTGCTCTCTTGAACACGTCTGCTCTGAATTGCAGGCCCTGTTCCTCTATGCACATTTTACCTCCCAAAGAATTGGAAAGGGTGATATATTGTATTTCTGTGCATTTTTCCAGAGCTTGGCACAATAGATATTGGTAATTTATTTCTGTTTGGTTTTGATGGACTTTCTACTTGTTGAGAGGCTATGAGAGAGTTTGCTGTTATGTATATTTTCAGTCTAATGGTTTGGGAAGAAGCTGAGGTTTTCCTAGCATAAAGGGAGAAATATAATAGTACTGTAGGTGAGATGAATATAAATACTGCAATCTGCATCTCCTATCAAATTAACATGTAAAATTTCAATAGAGAATGAGAAGGTGAGTCTCCACTATCTTTTGTTGTTACAAGTCAAGCAAAAGTAAGTAGAAAAATCAACATGGCAAATACAGAGGTGCTTCTCGAGTGTTATAGATTAGTACCCATGTTCCTACTCTAAGTACTGTTCGTGGATCAAAATATGTCTGCAATGCCATAAGCTTTTTAGAAATGTATCAGCTCAGGTTTCATCTAGACCTATGTAATTATAATTTACATTTTTAATGAAAAATTCAGGTGATCATCTGCTTTTTAAATGTTGAGAAGAGCTAATTTCTGTGCCTGAACATTTAATATTTCTCTATCCAGGACATTGACTAAACCAATTAAGTGAGAATTAGCAGGTGACACCCAGGAACCAATATGTTCTAAAGCTCCTCAGATTATTGCCAATGTTAACTGAAGTTGAGAAATACATATATGGAGAGGTATTTGGACTGGTAAATACTTACGATAGGGAAAGATCAGAATTTGTCTTAGGGTTATGTGACCATTAATTGTGAAATGTCAATCTCACTGGAGTGGGAGACACCTAGAAGATTAATAAAGCATGATTCTGGGTGCCTCCACAGATCCCTGATGTGGGGGATAGCAGAGTGAGTGAGCTTTGAGGCTTTGGGGCTAGACTGGTGCCACATCCCTGACCCTTCCTACCCTGCAGCTCCCATGTCCTTGGCCTGAGGAGATCTGGGAACCTTCAGCTTCCAGGACCCAGATGACATTGCTGACTCTTGCACCTCTGATCTGTAAGCTGATCTAATAAATCTTATATAATTATATACATTTCTATTAGTTTTGCTTCTCTAGAGAAACAGATTTTGGTACCAGGAGTCATTTTAAAGAAATGGAATTGGAAAGATGAATTTCTTCAATTAGTTTAGTTAGAGCCAATAAGTTGGCTATCTCATTTGATAAGCCTTAAACTTGTCATGGTTTCTCATTCTGATAATGTACACAGCATGGACAGCTCATGATGTATACTATTTACAGTAACATATGACACAGATTCATTTGATTGCCATAATTCACCACTTGTTAGATGAAAGGAATTTAATGACTTTATGTACAATATCTGGTCAGTTCAGAAGCTCATAGTGTTGATGGAATGCCGGAAGTAAAGGCTCTCAGGAGGTTGCAGCTGAGAACAAGGGCCGCATGTGTGTAACACTCTATCAAGAAATTTATCTACATTTTGCCCATGCCCTAAGATCTTGCAAAACATTTTAGAGCAGCCCAATATTCAGATTATGACATGGGTACTGCTGGCTGCTTTTAGCCAGATCTATGGTGAAAATCAGGAAAGGTTTGCTCTCTCGTCAGAAAGTGTCTACAAAGCTGAGGCCCAGAAGAGCACAGTAGTTGAAAAGATCAGCATTAAAAAGAAACCAAATATTTTTAATCAGGGCAGATGGCATAAAGATACCTCTGGAAATGGCCAGATCCCAACTTTGCAGGTTTAAAGGTGAAACATAGTAAGTAACTTTGAAATTTTTTGCTCCAGAGAGGCCCAGGGAGCCCAGTTTATTCTGGTTCACCTGGGGAAGTGTTTCTCAGTGTTAATCATTTGGACACTCAAAAGCCCCTGCAGCTATGCTCCAACAGGGCCCAGTTAACAGCAGTGACTTTGAACTCATATATGTGTATTGCTGGTTTTCAACCACGCACAGCATACAAGCTGTGAAATCCTAGAGGCTTCCACCGGGATTTCAGAAGGTAGTTAGAGAGGCCTGGCATTGTGCCTCTCACAGCAAAGTATGTAAAGTGAGGGTGAAGTCAAAAGTGTAGTGAACTCTTCAGGAATTTGGAGATGCCAGGAGCATGGAAGGTTGGCTGAGTGGAGCCAGCCCAAGAAAGAAGCCACATGGGCTGCAATGGCAAAGCCATAGAGGCAAGGCTGTTCGAACTCTTTGGAGTTCACTTCTTATGACAACCCACCCCATGCTGACTATGAAGCTAGAAGATTTAATATTTACTTGTAGGGCCTTCAATCCTGTTTTGGTCCCAGGCTTTTCTAGCTATTACTTCTCCTTTTTTTTTGGAATGAGAATGTTTATACTCTGGTGTTCCATGTCGGAAGTATTTACTTTTTCTCTCTTTTACTTTTTTCACAAGAGCTGATAACTAAGTTTGCCTGTGTCTCAGAAGAGACGTTGGACTTGGACTTTCAGTGATGTTTGAACTCTTACAACTTTGAAACTCTTCGAGATAGACTAAACACACTTTCATAATGAAGCAGACATGAGGTTTTTGGAAGCCAGGGATAGAATGTTATTGTGTGGATCCGAATACTCCCCAACACTTCCTGTGCTTAGAAGATGACTGGATCATGTGACACTGTACTCATCAATGGATTCATTCACTGATTAGTTCAGTAGTGGAATGTACTGTTAGGAGGTGGAACTTAGTTGGAGGTGGATCACCACAGCCCCACTTGGAAGCTATCTTCTTGTTCCTGCCTCTCCACTCCTATTTTTGCTGTTGGCTACTACAGACTGAGCAGCTTTCTCCGCCATTCCCTTTGGTCATATCATTTCTGCCTTGGAGCTAACTGCACATGCACTGAATCCTCTGAAAACAGAGGAAAAAATATATAATTCTTCCTTGAATTTAGGGGCATTAGATATTTTGTCCCAGCAAAAGGAAAATAACTAATATAGGTTACCTCTCTTTTCTTCTGCTTTTTATTTATTCATTATATACCAAATGCTGATTAGGTGAATTGACAAAACTAGTTTATAAATTTCCAGCTAGAAAATATACTTCTTTCTGCTTTTTTGCACTGATCATTTTTATTTAGCTGGTTTATAGCACTGAGCTCAACTGGCTCCCTGATCTTAGGGCTTCTTGACTGTTGACTAGGAGAGAATTCCTTATACTGGGCTTGACTGGACAGGGCTAATGTACAAATCAAAAGGTCCAACATTGGAGTAATGCCTGGTGCTGCTATTATATCAGTAATAGCCCTTCTCCATTGACTCCAAGTGGGATAATGCTTAAGATTGAATCACTAGTTGGTCCAGAGATGAGTGCTGTGATAACAAAGAGTGTACACACAAGCAAGTATGTGGACAAAAGTTTAGAAACAAATCAAGAGCCCTAGAACCAGGAGGATAGAGCCAATCTCAGTTTGAGTGTGAGCATCAACTCAGGGCATGAGTAAACTAGGGATTCAAGACATTTATTGTGGATCAATCTACATTGTCTAGGCCAGAGGGGTGAAATTTTTAGAGCTTTCAATGATAACAAGCAGCTCTCTATGGCATGTGGGCATAGGTTTGCCACCAGTGGTATAGGTTTTATTTATTTTATTATATTCTGGCCACAGGGAAGCCACTTCTTCCTGAGAACTACGGTTGTACTGTTACCCTAGATTATTCAGATACTCAGTTATCTTAGACTCCTCCTACTGACTGGTGATTCATTTACCTGTTTATTAGTTAGGTCTTAGGAGGGGAAAAAGAGAAAAAATTATAAAACATGTAGCCATTCTTTAACTACTCGTAACTTAAAGGCAGTTTGGGTGAGTGAAGATTAAAGATTACAATTGTGTTTAGAGATTATATGATAACTTGGTAGATTTTATTTTTTCCAAAATATTTAGGACATAAAAATAAAAGGTTTAACAAAAATACATTGACACTTTTTCCCTGAAAAAATCTCCCCTGATTCACGATTTAAGACTCCAATACTGAACTTATTTAATCATAAGTCACTAATCGGCATAAATCACTAATCATCTCATGATTTCTGTCCCTGTTAGAAATACTGTGGGCTTTAGATGTCAAATGTTATATTTGTAAATGTGTATGAGTGTGTGAGTGAGTGAAGGAAGATTAAGTTTCCAGGCTTTTCTAAGCTGAGAATGTCACCATATGTATGAACAGATGCTTCCCTAGCCGATACTGGGTGCAAACCACTTGAAATATTGGAGGAAAGCCAGTGTTTCATCATCTTGGCTCGTCTTTGCAGAGTGTAATGCTCTTGTGTCCTCTTCCAGGGTAATGAAATGCCATAGACTTGTCCAAATGCCAGTGATAATACACCTATTTTCATGTAGCCCAGTCACTGTAGTTCACATAGTTACTTTCCCAACTGAAAAATGCTGGTGAACCAGCATGGCGAGGCCAAGATAAGTACCTGCTCACAGTTACTGGCAAACAGTAAGGACAATTAAGCTTCATTCTGAGTCACTTGTCAACTGGGCAGGCTGACTCCAACTCCTCCTACTGAGTTTTTAGGCTGCGTAGGACTTCTTTACCATATTGAGCTTAGTTTATATTAATAGATTTTTTTTCTGCTAAATATTGGAAAAAAACAAGTTCTTTTTCATAGATTCTTTATGTCTACACTTTGGAGGATATGTGGTACTTTCCACTCTAGTTTATGAACTGAAATTTGGTTGTTGATGTCAGAAATGAAGATTATAGGTGTTGATCCTTTGCAAGCAGTCAAAGTGCACGTCCTTTTTGTTGGTTAAAGAATCTACATGAATACCAAGCCAGCCTCTCCCACATATGAGTCTTCTCTGTCACTTCAGTAGGAGTTTTATGTGGGAATTAGGAACAGAAAAATGTCACCAATGTGTGTCTGATCATGATTTTTAATACCTAAGCCAACAAGTCCTTGGAGAGCAAAACTCTTGCCCACATAGCACTAAATCATCAACACATGTAGCGATGGGACTACAGATCAGCCTCTTGCTATAAACTGTGCTGTTTTGCATTTGATAAATTTGAATCGGTATTTATAAGAAATTCCAATGAGGGTAAATAATTGGAGAATAAATGATGGAATGATAAATGTTTACTTTTGTTTTCCCATTGGAGAAAAACCATAAATGTCCCAGGCAGGATCTATTGAGAGAAGAAAGTTTAAAACAACCTGAATAACTTCGTGGTGTAAAACAAAAGTGGGAGGAAGTGGAGGAAGAAAGAGGGGTAGCAGGTGTGTGGGAACCAGAGGCTTTCTCTACCACACTAATTACTTCTACTTCTCTATATCTTTAGAGTGTTTATTGAAAATTAGAGTCCATTTAATTTTGATTACAATTAAAACAAATATGTACACCAAACAAGTACATCATGTTTTATTAAAATAAATAATGGTGCTTATGGGATCAATCCATGCCATTTAAATACAGTCCCATAGTATTTTTCCCATGAAGTAATTACATGACTCAGTCCACTGGACACCAGCTAAGCCAAAGCAGATTTACTGGAACTGAGGAGAGATCAACCTGGGATTTCTTTAGGTTGGCTTGTGAGTTGCTGAGTTAGTGTAGAACAGGGCAGGATCTACAGGACGCATAATTAAAGCAGCCTGCTCAGCCAGGGAGTGTTCACAAGAGAGAGACGTGCCCTTCCACTGCACCAGTGTTCAAACTACAGAAACAAAGGAAACTATGGGAATGAAGTATATGCTTTATGTTTGTTGGCTTGCTTTTTGAATAACTGGATTGTTGGTACTGAATCTACAGAAACTGAAGGCAAAGTTTCCCCTCTGGAAGGGCATGTGCTCTGCAAATATAGTGCATTCTGAATAATGTTTTTTAAATAAATCTGAATAACCAGGAAGTCTGCTGCTGTACATACCGTTGCAGTAAGACTCAAACTGCTACCAAAGGCAGGGATTTCAATTAAAGTGATTTATTCTTCTGGCTAAAAATTTCATACACAGAGATCTATTTTTAAGGCCTATGACGGAAAGTGATGTCCATATCTTGAGACTTCAAGTTACACAAGACACTTTCTACTCACCTGCAAGGAAATCAAGCTACTGGAGAAATAATGCTTGATTCTGTCATCACTACACTTTCTGGTGATGTCTGAGCATTAAAGGACCAGCCATTGTAGGCTAGTATGAATGTTGGTAATTTTGTTTAATTAATTTTACTGGTACATTTTAGGTATACTTAGGATCACATGCATCCTAGAGATTATGTACCTGTCTGTGAGATACCTTGGTCTTACTGTTTCTCATTTCTCTATTTTTAAACTGGGTTTATTTGAAAAAAACTTCTTACAATGTGCGTCATGTTTTTACTTTTCAGCCCACTGTGTTGGTAGAAGTCTTGGAGATGGAGACTATATGATAAATTCTGCAAGACAGAGGCCTGCTCACTACTTAGCACAATCCTGAGAGCTGGAGTGGAGTGAGTCATGCACAGACAGCTGGAATTGGTTGGTCAGACCACGTTAGATAAAAGGCAACTGCTACTTTGGGGTACTGATTGTACACAATGAGGGAAAATAACCCCAAAGTTTGAGACTGGTCCTGATTTAAAACATTATCAATCGACAAATGTATTTAGAGATTTATTCCATAGTGAACATGAGTTAAATTATAAAAAGCCAAACAGAAGAAATTCTGTTATTTGGGTCCATTTGCAAGTGTGTAAGCACACTGTTAGCAGGACAATTTTCATCTGATGAGAAAAAGAAGAAGAAGGAAAAGGAGGAAAAAGATACACAGAAGGACAGGAAGAGGAAAGGGGATGAATAACTGATTTAAATTGGAAAACAAAGTATTACTAGAAATATTTGTCCAATGTGCAGAAATATGAATTGTTACATTGTGGTGGATCTCAATTGCATTAAATTCTAATAGCTCCAGTAAAGGTAACAAAAGTTAAAGCTGGTAAAAGAAATTTTGGTGACAATTATTTGACAGTTAATTATTCTCAGATATTGTAAGACATCCCAGATATTTTAAGTATTAATATGTATTTATCTCAGGCCCTTCAAAACTCACTTTTCTCCTATGTCTGCTTGTTTGCAAGTATGAAGTTCTGATTTATTTGAGATGAATGCATACTAATACTAATACTTTTATAAATTTAAAATTTTTCCCCCAAGTCATATGCAAGGTTCATTATAACAAAAAATCTAATTGAACCATCACAACCACTGGTTAAAATTGAAACAGATAAATACGCACTCCAATAGGACATGTGCTTTCCCAGGCCCTGCGGCTCCACTAGAGATGTAGTCAACGCTGCAGATGGCCTCTCAGCACTACTGGGACTTTTATTTAGATGCTGGAAAGGGCTCCCTTGCCTGCACAAAGCGGTACATGCCTTTAGTACTCCTAACTGTCTGGGAGATTAAGGTAGGAAGATCATAAGTTTGAGCCCTGGCTGGGCAATTTTGTGAGACTCAGTCTCAAAATAATGATAGTAATGATACTAATAATAGCAAGAAGGCAAAAAAGAGGAAAAGGAAGAAGCAGGAGAAGGGAAAGGAGAAGGAGAAGGAAAAGGAGAAGAAGGAAAAAAAGAAGAAAGGAAAAAGAAGAAAAAAGGAAGAGAAGAAAGAAGAGGAAGAAAAGAAGAAGGAGAAGGAAAAGGAGAATAAGAAGAAAAAGAAGAGAAGAAAAAAAGAAGAAAGAAGAGGAAGAAGAAGAAGGAGAAGATGACGACGAGGAGGAGCAGGAGGAGGAGAAGGAGTAGGAAGAGGAGGAGGAGCAGGAGGAGGAGGAGGAAGAGGCAACACCTGGAAATGTATCCTCATGAAAAAGCTGTGGATTGAAACCGCAGGCCTGAAGAAAAATAAAAACAGAAAAGGAGTCCTTTGTAAGGTGTTTTCATCTTCATGCTAAACCCATTTGTCTTAAGAGAGGTGACATCACCCAGTTCTTAGGTCCACCTCTAATAAACTCCTTGACCTCATGCAGGAAAAAGACATGTCAAACTCTGTTGTTTGCAACCTTGGGCAAAACACTTAGTCACTGAGTCTCATTTACCTATCTCTAAAGTGGACATCTCTTTGCTCGCTTTCTTACAGGGATGTTATGGAAATTAAGGAGATAATACCAGCAAATTGCTTTGAGTCCCTAAGAAGAAAAGCACACTTCAAATAGAAGCACCATTATATTGTTTTGCAATCAAGCTGTATCTTCCTCTCCTTCAATTATCCCTTCTGCTGCTGTGTTTACTTCAACAGTTAGGTGTGTCTACTCTAACTGGTCAAACCAATACTTATCTGTTATGTCTCTCCTTATTCCTGTTCCTTATTCTATTTTACCTGTTTTCCCAAGTTGACTTCTTTGGGAATAGTCTGTGAGCAAGTTAATTGTATTAAATATAAAACCTTGGTTTTTAGAAAGAGTTTTGTACTATATAATACATATTAAGTGATGGCGAGACAACACACAACGGCTTCAAGTATATTCGAATGATTATGTACAATAAAAATAATAATTAATGTGGTAAATTTAAAGTGTACCTTTCATCTGGTCATCTCAACCATTGTAGAAATGCTAATTAAGCTTCACAACACCCGTTTGCTATACATATTATTATTTTCATTTTGTCAGTGAAGAAACTGGGGTTCAACAAGGTTGTGTGACTCCCACATGGATGCAAAATGAGTCAGTGACAGGAAAAGAACTTAGTGTTTTCAAGGCCCAAGCAAAAGCTTTGGGCTTCAGCTACTTTGCCCTTTAAGTTCCCCGATGGAAGGGAGGGTCCCACTTCTGGCCCCAGTAGTCAAGCTGACACTCCAGGGTTTTCCACTGACCCTGTTTCACTGGTTCTCCAAAACTGCCCACCAGTGATGAGCAGAGGTTGCCATTTATATAGCCTATAATTCTAAAATCAATTAATGTTATACATCTGTAAAGTAGGAAAACTACAGAAAGTAAATAAATGCTGAAAGTCAGTACTAATCAGATGTTTATTATCTGTATTTTCATTTCCTGCTGTCTCATGTAATGCTGCAGCAGAAAGTTTTAGCAGATTAAATAGCATTTTATTACTAGAAAAATTCTATTTTTGGAGATTTAATTTGTTATTAATAATAGGACAAATTAGAAATGATCCACCCATCATTGTCATCCTGTGAACTGGCCCCAAGAATTGCAGTGAGCACAGTCCCCAGCCTGAACAGACCCCAGTCCCTTTTCAGCAAGCCTGCCTCTTTTGTCATCACATAGGGAATCTTGAAAATTGTAGCAAGAATGGCTTTTTCTTCAAAGCACAGAAACATTTTTCTTTTAGTGAATAGGTTTCTAAACTTTTCTTGTCTAGTTTATAGAATCAATTCATGCGATCTTTTCATGAAGCAGCAAATAGCAGCTTAGTGATGAGAATCTGCTCCTGTGACTGTAACTGTGCCATAAATAGGAAATGCGAGAGATTGCTTTATGTGTGGGTGGCAAAACAACCTCACAATAAACATGGTGTGTTACTAGAGCTGTGTGACCTGAAGCAGATCGCTTAATTTCTTTGTGTTTGCTTTATCATTTGTATAATAAGAACAATATTCCTATGTTCAGTTTGTCATGTAGATGCATTGAGATATTATAAGAAATATCTGAACATGACACAGGGCATGTGGTAGGAGTTCAGTAAATGGTAGCTATTAGGATTAGAATTCATATTAAGATATTCCTGGATTTACTAAGAAAAACACAATAATAAAAACTAAGTACTAATATTTGAAAAGTATAGAAAAACAGTTATATATGAAATTTAAAAAGTGTTGGCTGGATCTTCTGTGATTTGTGACTACAGAAGCAAGGTGAAAATGGGTCAAGTCATGGGGACTGTAGGAATTATAGGAAAGAGCAGGATATAGAAATTGGCTTAGAGTGTTACCACACTTCCTATAGCAAAAATGTGGTTGTTACTTGGCTATATTACAATGGAAAATTGTTCGCAGTAAGTCCAATTTTTCTTTTGATGTTTCCCATGAAATTACATTTAACTAATGCCCTAAAGCATTTAACACCATTTTCAAAGAAGTTTTAAAAATGTTTGTGGAAATAATAAGACCAAACTTAAAGCTAACATAAAAGAAACTATTCCAGATGGGGTTGAAAGTGAAATAAATGTAACTTTTTGCTTAAAAAGAAGACTGATTCATAAAAAAAAAGCATACTTAGTACTTAGATATAAAAAGCATTTGGGAGGGGGGAGGACAGACAGCTTCCTTTTGTTCTTTTTTGTGTTTGTGTGACAGGGTCTCGCTTTGTGGTTCTGGCTGGCCCTGAGCTCAGCCTCCAAATCACATCACAGCAAACTTCCTGCCTCTGCCTCCCGAGTGTTGGGATTACAGGCGTGAGCCACCACGCCCGGCACTGTGGTATGTGGTACTGGTTGCTGCTGGGGTGAGTCTCCACGCCCAGTATGGTACGTGGTTACTAGGGGTTGAACCCGGGCCCTTGCGCTTGCAAGACAGGCACCGGAACCACTGAGCTAACTCCCCGGCCCAGCTTCCTTTTGTTCTAAGAATAAAGACTTTGGAGGCATGGAGTTGTTTTTCCTGTCCCTAACTTTCAAGAAGGTCCGAACCATCTGAATCAAGTCCCTGAGACATCACTGAAACTCATAATCTTGAACTCCAGGATAGTGAAATAAAATTGATGGTAGAATACTCAGAACATTAATTTACCAATACACAATTTGTAGTCAACATCAAAATATTTATTTTGGGTGATTATCAGCTTGATTCTTGTTTCTCCAGTGCTGAGAAGATGACTGCAGTTCTGACCTTACTTCTACATGGGTCACTGTAAAATTTTAATTCTCCTTCCATTTTCTTTCTCATTCAACCTATTCCCAACACTGTTTGCCAAAATTCTCAAATATGAAGAACTCAAATATGTTTATATCATTGCTCATATTGACGGGCTTCAGCTTCTTCCTAAATCTATAGGAGAAAGAGAAAGTTTAAATTTACTAGAATGACACTCTTACCCTTTAAAATAAGGTCCCAACATGGTTTTCAAATTCCATCATGGTTCTCTCTCTCCTAAAACCATTTACGACTTCTAGTTTTTCCAAGTAGTGCACATTAATGTCCACCTGCCAAAATCAAATTGGTTTGAGAGGTGATGAAAGAAAAAGGCACGTGGCCATTACTCCCCTCAGAATACTCCTTCTTGCTTTGAATACACTTATCTCGCAGTTCTTGTTACTTTTCAAGCAGTTTGTGGGGGTCTTCAGTTGGACTGTGATGGCTGCCTCCACGTCCTGAATCAATTCAAAGCATTTACCTTTCAGTGTTATTTTGACTTTGTGGAAGAACCAGAATTCACAGGGTGTCAAATCGAGTGACAAACACTATAATGTTTTTGCAGTCCCGCCTTTCTGTTGGATGATGTTTAGCCGCAATGTTTACTATGTTTTTGGTCAGACCTTGTAAAGACACTAGAGAGAGAACTTCTACAACTGACTTAGCAAGTGGCAAGAGTGATGGAAAAAGTGTGCTCCAAGCAAGGAAATGGTTCTGATGGGGATTAGTGATGTGTCTCTTACTGTAATGCACTTTCAAAAACTTAGACATTCCCCATATGTTTTGATTGCTCCTCTTCTAATACCATATGAAGTAGTACACATATATGTGTGTATATGTATACTATACATATAGACATTATAATAAATATAGTAGCTATATATAGAGAAAAGTAAATATGTGGACGTATGGGTGTGTGTATATAAATTTATATGTCAATAAAAGGGATATATGTATAGTTTTTCCTAAAATGGTGTATACATACATGTATACTACAGAACCAATTTATATATATATATATATATATATATATATATATATATATGGTAATATATATTCCATATATAACAAATATCTAAGCATGTATACACAGATACACACAGCATACTCTGTACTTCATCCATTTGCTACTGTGTTGTTTCTACTTTCTCCTCTATTAAACATGCAGCTTCTACCTGCCCAGGCAGTTCTACCCCTTTTCTGCTTCATGCTCAGTAGCCCTCTAGCCCTCCACACCAGCAGATGATGTCTTCAGCTTGGTACACAGTAATTATCTACTACTCTATATCGTCACCTGACCTGTAACCATCTAAGGGCAGGGACTGTGTCTTACATGTGGTCTTTCCAACACATTATCATATTAATATATCCTTTCATGAAATAATCTGAATTTTGCAATGACATCATTATCGATAACATATCACAACATTTCGTAGTATTGTCACAAAGTTTAGTGAGTATCAGTAAGTTTGGCTTCAAAGTAAAATAAAATGTTAACAGAAAAATAAAATATGCTTAGTCAGTCCATTAATTTTTATTATTGTTAATGAACAGCATCAATAATCATAAATATAGAAAATATCTCTTTAGCCTATAAATTTAGAAAAGTACATACTTATTTCTCAAATTCATGGTAGTGAATGACAAGCTAAACTGTATGAGGTCCTTAATTCTTACCCAGAGATTGAGTCTCTTTTATTCTGTGAGGAATCACACACTAATCGCAGAGTGAGGGGTCTGAGGAGATGGGAGCAACATGCTAAGTCAGAGGCTCAGGGTGTCACACAGGCAGAGGCCACACTGTCTGCTCAACAGGGCTGAGCTGTCGCTCTTTACCTTAAAGAGAGATTTTTGCAAAAATTTTTTCCAAATACTTTTCTAAGAATTCTACAACTTTTCTTTCTGAGGATTTGAACCCGTAAATCTGCATTAATTTTCTTTTCAGTCAGCTGGTCCTTTATTAATACTGCTCAGTTTGCTTATTATAAACTCTGGATTTGTTTTTCCTGGCACATACACACATATATGTACAGGTACACTTTTCCAAATACAGATATATATATGTATATATATATATACAAAATATATGCACACAAATATCTATGCACACACATACAGAAAAACGTGCCCAAAGAGAGCCACTTATATGGATATATATATATATATATATATATATATATATATATATATATGTGTGTGTGTGTGTGTGTGTGTGTGTGTATGTATATATATATATTTATATGTTCACAAGCACTTAGGTACATATAGAAATAGATCAGCAATTGTGCAGTGTACCACATGTACAATGCACACATTCACAGAGAGTACAAACATACAATAGACGTACTCACACACATTGCTATGGCTGGATATTTCTGCCTCCATATATTTCACATGCTGCAGTTTAATCCCTGACACCACTGTATTGCGAAGGGGGCCCATGGGAGGGTCAGGTCCTGAGGGTGCAGTGTTCATGAATAGGGTCAGGAAACCCATGCAACCCTCTTGCTTTCTTTTGGCCATGTGCAAACACAGGAAGAATATAGCCATCAAAGAGTCTTATCTCGACTTATCCGCATTCAGAACTATTAGAAATAAATTATTATTTTTCTAAGTCACCCAGGCTGTATCATTTGCTACAGCAGCTCAGACAGCTTAAGCACATATACATACATGTGAATTTACAAACATGTGCACATAAGTGCATGCACACACATACACACATCCATACAAATCATCATAGTTGTGCCGCTCCTTAGCTACAATTTCTCTTTCTTCTAAAACCCTTAGACATATCTGGGATGTGGGAACAGAACAAGAATGGTGTAGCTTAGTCTGTCCTCTAGGAATCTAAGGGAGGTTTGCTGGTCCTAATGTCCCCTCCAGGCTAGTGCCTGTCAGGAGAGTCCTTCCTCCCTACTGCTGCATGATCAGAACTCAGTGTCCCCCACTAGCGTGCGTCGCTGGCCTGACGATCAGCAAGAACCTCTCTGTCCTTGCTGCAGCATATGAAGGCCAGTAGGTCAAGTCCATGCTGGATACTCTGTGGGCACTGGAGTACCAAACACCCCAAACCTGTCACCGGCAGACATGTGCTTTTCCTTGTCACTCATCTTCTTGCCCCCAAAGTGAAAAAAATGCATAAATTTAAGAAACTTGAACTTAACGAAAATGCCACTTTTTCATGAAAAGGTTGATAATGTTGAAATTTCTTCCCAAGGGACATTGTTGAATCTCTGTATGAGAATAGTGGAAATACTCTATTTTTCTAGGGTAGTGTCTGAGGGGATGGACGGCCTGGATGACCCAGATAATGCTTGGCATCCTTCTCCTCTCCAATGTGTGTGATGCTTCTTAGGCAATTCCTCTTAAGCCACTGAACCTGCAGACAAAATTTTTGATTTAAAGCTGATTTTCTCTCATCATCTTTAGAGACTTTGATCAATTTACTTCCCTGGCATTGTGCATGGCCCACTTACAGAATTCAAAGTTATTTTAAGAGACAGTAATAATAAGTTGACAATGAGGAGCTAGTTAAAACAGAAGTTCTAATGACAGTGGAATTACTGATTTCTTTTGAGAATCCTCCCTGCCTCTGCTTTTGTTTCTGAACCAAAGAGCCTAATGTCTGAAAGGAATGCTTTGAAAAAAATCATTAAGCCCTTTTGTATAAAGAGTTCAAAGATTATTATATTTTATGAGAATGAAATTAAAGAACGTCTTTGAAGATTTTTGTTGTAACCTTTTCACTGCAAAAACACTTGACTGTTATTCACTGCTTAATATCAAGTCACACTTCATATTTTTTAAAATATGCTCATTATTTGAGAAATCTTAAGAATATCTGAAAATTCAAATTTCTCATTGCCAAACCTCATTATACTTTTGTCTCTACCAAGAATACTCTTCACTACCACTTTTCCTTGATGACTCTTGTTCATCTTTCCAGTTTTAGTACCAATGTCATTTCTCATGGAAGTTTTGCTTGAGCCTTTGAATGTGTTGTTGCCCTGTTCTCCCCTACACCCCCTATCGCTGTTTCAGCCATTGACTAAATAATGACCTGACTGTCTCCCAGACTCATCTGTCAGGCTCGGAGCTCTGAGAAAGAAGGAGGAAGGCTGGCAGGCCACGGATGTCCTGGAGATCACTATGTACCCAACACATACCTGGCATGGAACGGACCCGTTGGTGGTGAATGAGTGAAGTAATTTCCTGAGCACTCACTGTTCGCCAGCCATGAAGCGTGGAGCTGGAGAGATGGTGATAAATGAGACCCAGTTATTTATAAATGAGACTCAGACAGTCTGATTACCACAATTATTATCCTCAAGGAGCTTATAGTTTAATACACAGGGAAATTGACAAGTAAGCTGCACTACAAAGCTCTGTGAACAAAGCCTGAGGAAGTACAGCCTGGTGTACTCATAGATATGAGAACACGTTTCAGGAAGCATTTAATACAGAGGGGACAATTTTTTATCAAAGTGCAAGAACCTAGAAAAGCCCCTGTCCTTAACAGAATGTTGTTAAATATGGAAACCATATACACAATTTCCTTTGAATATGGTGTCTAAGTATTCTTAGGTGTGATTTACTAGTTAGTGAGAAGCATTCTAATCTATAATTGTGTTTCTCTGTTTAAATTATAGCAACTTCTTCTTTGTATTTCTTTTCAGATAAATGAAAGCTGCTACAAAGAAATTCAATGATAGTAAATGGCTAGTGATTAATAACAAACTTTTGCTCTGGGCCGGGGAGTTAGCTCAGTGGTTCTGGCACCTGTCTTGCAAGCGCAAGGGCCCGGGTTTGATTCCCAGGTAACCACATAACAATACTGGGTGTGGAGACTCACATCCAGCAGCAACCAGTACCACATACCACAGTGCCGGGCGTGGTGGCTCACGCCTGTAATCCCAGCACTCAGGAGGCAGAGGCAGGAGGAGAAAAAACTTTTGCTCTTGTGTATTTGTGTTACCCAGCAGAAGTTCATAAAAGAGGTCAATGGTGATATAGATGATAAAATCTATACTTTCAAAGATTGATACAATTAATCAATGCAACTTTATACTTTACAACTTGGCTGGAGAGAAGAGCTATCTCTAGGGAAAGAAAAGCAATCAGATTTTTTACTCCAGGAGCCTGGGATATGGCCTCTTCATTTTTGTCAGTCAGGAGAGAGGTGCTCCTAGCTGTGGCGATCATAGCAGACTTCTCTCTCATTTAGAGAGAGGCTGAATGGACAGTCAACATGTCCTACTTCTTCTCCCAGGCTACCACTCCTGCGAAGCTGATGTAGATTTGTAAGAAGCTGTGTGGTTCTTCCTATGGAGCCAGTGAAAATTCATCCTGTGAGAATAGTAATGAAGGTCTTCTAGAAAGCTTGACTGTACATCAGAAAAGTAATTGCTCTGGACAAGTTTCTACAAAGTGCATCTCACTGTAAGGGTCAGACTCTGTCAAAATTCCCATCTCCGAGCATAGGAAGACTGTATTCTGCCTACTGCAGCCCCCAAAGGCATAATAAAGTAATTCAACAAATCTTCTCTTCATTTTGTTTTTTGAGAAAAAAGTTCTTGCTATGTTGCTCAGTAGGTTCCTGAACTAGGAAATGTAAGCAGTCCTCTCAAATAGCTAGACAGCACATGTATGCCACCATGTCTAACCTGCTTCTCTTAACCTAGGAAAGAGAGGATGGTGAACAATTCCTCTGTGTTCCTTCTGCCCAGGAATTTTTGAAAACCTACTTTCTACGGACCATTTGAGGTAGTCACCTAATAAAACAAGGCCTGTCCAAGGGGAGCTTACATTCTGATAAAAGACAGAATCATTGATCAAGATAAATAAATAAAATATCATGCCAGAAAACAAAGTTCACTTATTTTTTTTAAATGTGGGGTTGTAGTGTATGTATGTGTGTATGTATGTGCGCACACACACATGCAAGCATGCACATACATAGGGAGACCTAGGGGCAGTGATAGGTTACTCAAGGGTTCTCTGGATGAAAATATATGATATATGATGAGCGGGTGAAGAATAGCCAGAGGCTAGTGTGGTTGGAGCTGATGGAGTATGGGGGAAAATGAAAGGAAGTGAAGACAAAGGACCATAGACGCAGGTCTTCTAAGGCCTTGTAGCATGATTCAGGTAGAGTTTTCTGTTTTGAGGAAGCTGTGAAGTCTTTGGAAGATGCTAAGCACAAGAGTGGCTTGACTCTGCTGGACATGGTGGTGCACACCTAGAATCCCAGTTACTAGAAAGGCTGAGGCTGGAGGGTCACACATTTGAGCCTAACCTGGAAAGCCTAGCAAAATTCTCTTTCAAAATAAAAGAGACTAGAGATATAGCCTAGAATTCCATGGGTTCAAACTCCAGTACAGGAAGAAGAGCTTGTGGTCAAACCTGAGTTATTCCTATGGAAATATCTCTTTAAAGAAAGATGCTTGCCTTCAAATGGCACCAGGCGCTTTGCTTAGAAAGATGTTCATTTCGAACTGAGAACTGCTGAGCACTGAGGTTCTACAGAACCATCCACTGGTAACCTCTGAAACAATGGCACGCATCTCCTCTGCTTCCCGCAGAGGCAGGAGTCCTGGAGAGCTGCCTTCTCTACAGAGCCCACTCTGCTTCTCTCTGCTCTTTGGTAGTTCCCCCAAGCCCTCTTCATTCCACACATCCTTATGCCGCATTTGCATTTTGAACAACACTTCCTTTCAACAGTATGTTTTAATATATTTAAACCACTTCTTCTCATTCCTTCAATAGTGCCCA
>PVIR01022521.1:0-28121 GCA_004026965.1 Petromus typicus
AAAAAAAAAATTAATACTTAGCATAGTTTGTTATTGTCTAGACTGTATTTGATGCTACTGTTATTGTTGACTGTATTAATTTAGCCAAGGTGATGTAACTACTAATTAGTTGTCCTTCCTGTTATACCAAGACTGATACTGCCTAGTGGACTTAAGAAAATGCTATAGGCCAGTGTAAAAGAAACAGAGGCTGGTCAGATGGCCAGAAAACTCTCATCTCCAGTAAACTGAAGTCAGTATCTTGCAAAAGACTTAAACCCAAAAGTCAGCTACACTTGTCAGACACTTCTAAGAAGTCTTCGTTTCCCAAGGGTTCTCCATTAGCAATCTATAAGCAGCAACCCAAACTAAAAAAGACCAGAAAATGAGAAGATACTTAAACAAGATGCAAACCCAGACATTAAACTCACCAAATGCAAACTCAGGGGGCAATGAGGTAGAACAATCTAAAAGCCACCTATCTGGATTCTCTGAAGGGATAATAGCAAAAGTAATGAAGCTCAACAAAAAACAGAATCAAATAATTTCTCAGAGAACTAAAGATAGTGACCATAATAAAAGACATGGATAGTGACTAAAGCAGATATAGAGGCTCTTAGGAAAATGATGGAAATCATGAACACCCAGCAGAGGAAAGAAATGGAGCCTATAAAACAGATTCAAACAGTTATTCAGGAGGTTAAAAATTCCATTGAACATATACACAGTCAAATGAGCCAATGTAAAGAAAGAATATCCGATATCAAACACAGGACTGCCATTAATGATCCTGAAAAGAAAGACTAATTAAATAGCAAAGGACCAGGAGAAATCAACCCAGCAGCTGCTAGATAGTGTAAAGAATAATAATTAGTAATCTTGATATGAAGCAATGAAAAAGCAGGAGATAGTGCAAATGACATTGAAAAAAATATTCACAAAAGTAATGGCAGAAAATATCCTAAACAGGCTAAAAGAAATTGACATACAGATAAATTAGACATACAGAACTCCAGTTAGCCATAACAAAAATAAAAACTATACATCTAGGTATGCAATAGTCAAGCTTACAGAAATTCAACACAAGAACAAAATATTAAAAACTTTTAGATCACAATTATAATATATATGCACTGAATACCAGTGTGCCCAACTATATAAAATATTAATGGACACAAAAAAATCCAACAAGCACTAATATAATTGTAATGGGGAGCACAATACCTCACTATCACAAACAGATCAAGTAGGCAAAAAAAAAAAAAAAAAAGACAATGAAATATCAGAACTCAACCAAACTTTTGAACAAATGGACTTAGTAGATATCTACAAAATGTTCCACCCCACAACATCAAACTACACATTCTTCTCAGCTGCACATTCTCAGCTCAGAATACATATTCTTCTACAAGACAAACCACTTACTAGGTCATAGAACAAGCTTTAAGCATATGAAAAATAACTGAAATTACCTCATGCATATTATCAGACCATAGAGCAAAGAAAGTGGAAACCAATGGCAAAAGAAATCCAAGAATTTCAAAGACACATGGCAATTAAGTAACACTCTACTGAATGGCAAATGGGTCATAGATGAAATAAAAGAAGACATTAGACAGTTTCGACAATGAAATGATAATGCCAATGCAACATACCAGAACTTATAGGATGCAATGAAAGCCATCCTATGAGGGAAATTTAGAGCAGTGAATTCCCATATCAGGAAAAAATCAGGCTCATATAAACAACCCACTGTGGAACCTCAAGATTCTCAAAAAAGAGGAGCAAGTCAAGCTCAAAGCTTATACAAGGGAGGAAATTATAAAAGGTCAGATCAGGAATGAATGCAATGGAGACTAGGAAAATGACACAAAGAATCAAAAAAAGGAAGAGTTATTTCTTTGAAAGACTAAATAAAAATGACCAACCATTAGCCAACCTTATATAAAAAAGGGAGACAAATCAACACAATTACACATCCTTACAGAATCCAAAGATCATCAATATCTACTTTGAAAACCTGTATTCTCATAAGATAGAAAATACAGAAGAAATGGACAGATTCTAGATACATATGAATTATCAAATCAGAATTTAAAAAAAGTATTTCACAATATCAACTATATATATGAGAACTCATTTACATCTTCATTTTCTCATACCAGAGAAAAGATACAATATTTACACATTTGTGACCTATTTATTTCACTCACGTCCTGCAAGTACATCCATTTGAGTATGAATGACTCAATCTTATCACTTTTAATGGCAGATTAATACTCCACAGAAAATATTTAAAAGGAAAGAGGGTGTAGTGGTAAATAATGAGGGGAAAAAGAATGTGATAGTAAAAAACAAAACAAAACAAAGTTTATGTGTATAGGGGGTAGGGGGTTGCAGGGTGGGTGGGGGAAGGGAAAAAATGAGAATCAATTCGTGTCATGTTCTGGTACAAACTCTCAATGTTGAAAGCAATGATGATGTATATTTATAATGTACCAATAAAGATTTGAATTTAAAAAAAAAAAGATATTGCCAGGAATTTAGCTCAGTGGGGCAACCGCCTGCCTGGCCAGTGCAAAGTTGTGGGTGATTCACAGTACTGCCAAAGGAAAAAAAAGAAGATATTAAAACTGTAGATAAACCAGTATCATTCAATGAAATTGAAGAAGTAAAAAACCTGGACCTGGGCTGGGGATATAGCTCAGTGGTTCCGGCGCCTGTCTTGCAAGTGCAAGAACCCAGGTTCAATCCCCTGGCAACCACGTACTATACTGGGCATGGAGACTCACGCCCAGCAGCAATCAGTACCACATACCACAGTGCCGGGCGTGGTGGCTCACACCTGTCATCCCAGCACTCGGGAGGCAGAGGCAGGAGGATTGCTGTGATGTGAGTTTGAGGCTGTGCTCTGGGCCAGCCTGAACTACAAAGCAAGACCCTGTCTCAAAAAAAAAAAAAAAAGTAAAAACCTATCAACAAAGAAAAATCCAGCCCTTCTGAATTCTCTATATTTTTAATGCTGCTATTTCTCAAACTCTTCAGTGAAATTGAAAGGGAAGCAGAACTCCCAAATTCATTCCCAGAAGCAAGCATTATTCTGATACCAAAACCAGAGAAGGATCCAAACCAAAAAAAGACAATTACAGACCAATCTTCCTAATGAACATAGATCCAAAAATCCTCAATAAGATACTGGCAAACGGAATGCAGCAAATCAAGAAGATTATACATCCTGACCAAGGGGGAGTCATCCCAGGGTTCAATTTATGCAAATCAATAAATATAATACACTATATTAATACATTCAAAACAATATAGACAAAACCATATGATTACCTCCACAGACGTGGAAAAAGTGTTTTACAAAGTCCAACACAGAAAATTGGAAATGATGGTCTTTATCTCAACCTGATAAAAGCATCTATGACAAGCCAAAGCCAATATCATACTAAATGGACAAAAACTGAAACCTTTCGGGGCTGCGGATTTAGCTCAGTGGTTCTGGCGCCTGTCTTGCAAGCGCAAGGACCTGGGTTCGATCCTCGGTAACCACATAACAATACTGGGCGTGGAGACTCACCCCAGCAGCAACCAGTATCTCATACCACAGTGCTGGGCGTGGTGGCTCACGCCTGTAATCCCAGCACTCGGGGGGCAGAGGCAGGAGGATTGCTGTGATGTGAGTTTGAGGCTGAGCTCAGGGCCAGCCTGAACCACAAAGCGAGACCCTGTCTCAAAAAACCTTAAAAAAAAACCTGAAACCTTTCACTCTAAAATCAGGAAGAAAACAAGGATGTCCACTGTCACCACTTTGCTCCATATAGTTCTGGTAACATTAGCCACAGCAATTAGACAAGAGAAAAAAATAAAAGAAATAAGGATAGGAAAGGAAGAAGTTGTATTTTCAATATCTGCAGATTAACTGATACACTATACAGAACACCCCAAAAACTCTATCAAAAAACTTTTAGACTTAATAATCAAATTCAGGAGTGCAGCTGAATACAAAGTAACACTCAAAAATCAACAGCCTTCTTGTACAAGAATAAAAAACTTACTAAGACAGCAATTAGGAAAACACTACCTTTCACAATAGTATCAAAAAAAAAAAGGATACCATTTAATCAATACCATTACTTATTTCTTCCCAAACTGACTATCTCCCAGCCCTAGGCAGCCACAGATTCATCTCTATGGATTTTGCTTTTCTCGGCACTTTATAACAGAATTATGTAATACATGGTACTTTTTGATCTGATTCCTTCTCTTAGAATGATGTTTTCAGGATCTCACAATAGTTTCCTATGATCACTGTAATAAATGGGCACACACAGGGTGGCTTTCCAAGGACTTGTGGCATTGTGAACACCAAGACTTCAGATCTGTGATTCTAGAACTATGAAAGAACACATTTCTGCTACAGGAAACTACCCTGTGTGTGCTAGGGAAAGAGAAATCCAGAGAGACAGAAAAGAAATTAGTAGTTGCATAGGGATAGGAGATGGTATTTTTTTTTCCCACTGCAGTACAAAGGATTGACTCAGGACCTTACGCTTGTGAGGATAGCACAGTGCCTCTGAGCTACATCCCTGGCCCAGGGAGATGGTAAGTTTGGCAAGAAATAAGTAATGGTATTTAGTTTCTTTTTTTTTTTTTTTTTGAGGGAGTCAACAAAAATGTTTTATAAGATAAGTGTTTTAACCTACTAACCTACAGAGCCAGACCAAAACTTACTTCCATAGTACTGACTACGGTACTAAATGCATAATTCTATAAATATACACTAAAGATTAATGAGTTACAATAACAATAAAAATAAACCAGTTAAAGTGAGGAAAAATTATTTTAAAAGGACAGAGTATGTCAACAAGACTCAGGACTCAAGATAAACAAAGACTAAATGAGTAGATCCACATAATGAATTAATATATATATGGTTCCATTAAAATATAACCCAGAGTCCACTTTGAAGACTGCTTTAATATACGATTTTTTTTTTTGAGACAGGGTCTTGCTTTGTAGTTCAGGCTGACCCTGAGCTCACTATGTAGCCCAGGTGAACCTTGAACTCACCCCTCACCTCCTGCCTCTGCTTCCTGAGTGCTCGAATGACAGGCATGAACCATCATGCCTGGCAATACATGACTCTTTACATGTTCTCTTAGAAATTGTGTAAGCACAGCTTTTGTATCACCAAAGTGCTGCCAATATCTGCCATCATCTGGCTGTTTGCTAACAATAAAGTTGTATAACAGGGCTGATTTTAAAAATACCATTTGTTTAAATAAAAAAAATTATTGGACCAGGACTAGGGATTTAGCTCAGTGGCACTGCACCTGCCTTGCAAGTGCAAGGACATGAATTCTATCCCTGATATCATAAAAAAATAAATTAATTAAAAAATTAAAAATTACTACAGAAAAAGACGCCTTGCCAGGCATAGTGGTGTATGCCTGTAATCCTAGTACTAGGGAGGATAAGGCAAGTGGACCACCACTATGATAGATGATAGATAGATAGATAGATAAACAGAATGGACAGATTCAGGATATCAAAACAGCCACAACAGTACAGCTAAAGACACTAAACTCCAGGGTATGATCCTCCTGCTCAGCCTTGCAGCATGGTGGTTTACAGGAGTAGGCACCGCACCTGGCTCGCAGCCACATCTTACTCTGGTGCTCCAGATCAGTCTTTCCAACTGCCTATTTGACTCTACCTGCTACACCTGTGTTTTTTCAGGTGCCTTCATTGCAGCGAAGTGGAAATCTTGACCTCTCCCACAAAGCCCAGCTGTCCTCCTGCATCTGCCATCACTGACCACCGTCCCTTCCACTGTTCAAGTCAAAAGGGTGTCTGCCCTGAACTCCTGAAGGTGAAAGGCAGGCTTGGCTGGACTAAAATTCAGCCAAGCTCCCTCATCATGACTCCACCTCATCGTGACTCCACCTCAGCCAAAACAAAAGATCGCCTCCTCAATAAATCTACAACCACCCACCTGGGTGCATGCTTCAACCAATCCGTGACAGACCCGACTCGTACATTTATGCTCTCTACCGTTTACTATAAAAATGACTGTATTTTGCATTAAAGGCGGAAAAATGTGTTCGAGACACTCCCTGGAGTCTGCAGTGTGATTCCATTCGCCTCATCCCTCCCGATCCGAGTTTCCGCTTCCACAAGAAGCACAACACACTCGCCTCTCCCAGCAGTCGCCATGTCCTGCACCTGTCCCCACTTCTGCTTACCTCAGTGACAGTCATCACCTCTCAGTCACTCTCCCCTTCCACTGAACAGGGCCCCATGCAGCTCACAGCCCCTGCCCCACCTGGAGGCTTTCCATCCGTTTCAGCAGCTCGGGCTCACGTGGAGGAAGCAACACATCAGGGCTAGTCCTTCTCACGTCCCTCCCCAGCTCACTCTCTCACTCCTGACGCACCAGCCCACATCTTCCTCTCCTCCCTCCAGGACTCTACTGACCCTACAAGACGCAGCCCCCATTTATGCAGGCTTAGTGCCCCTTCTCCAAATAATTTACTGCAATTTTATCATAAAATAAGCCGCTTAGTACTTATCTAATAGTCACTCTGTATCCTAAAACAGTGTGTACAAAATAAGCACTGTGAGAATGGCTAAGCACAGGAAGAGGGAGGTGAAACTCAAAGGCTCCTGGCAGCGGAGCCCCCAAGGCACAGGTTCTGCCCAGGCTCCCTCTGCTCATGGTGTCTGGCCTCTCACCGCACTCTCTGGGGGCTGGAGCTGGCCTGACAAGGCTGGGCTGCTATTGTAACCGGAAGTGATCCCAGAAGACAGGCTTCCATTGGAGCTAGTGCCCAGGGAGCTGGAGCTGGCCAGGGTGTGCAGTTCTTCCTCTTCCTGGAAAGGACAGGTGATCAGCAGCAGCTTCATGCACCCAGGAGACCCCTGTCCACCCCTCCCACACCCTAAGCCTACACACCACAGCCTCTTGCTGTCAGACTCAGGCCTGAGGGCAGAGCTGGTCTGATGAGGGACTATAGGCCCAGCCTTGAGGCTAGCGCCAGGGCTGCTCTACCCTCCTCAGAGCACAGTCCCAGGCTCAGCCCACCCCTCACCCTCAGCAGCTGCGAGATGATCTGCTGACGGATCCGAAGTGTCTCCTGTGCACTCTGCTTCCGCAGCCGCTCCTGCGCCCGGGCAATCTCTACCTTGGCCTGCTCACGGGCCCGCTGATAGTCATGTAGCATGTGCTCAATGTCAGAAGGTGGGTGGGTAGAACTCAGGGCTGAATGTGGGCTCCTATGCAAATCACAGAAAGAAAGATAGTTTACACGTGGTGGATAGTAGTAGCCCCATGCCCCACAGGCCAACCCTGCCCATCCCTCCTAGTACTGCTCACCCAGTCCTCAGTCTCAGCTTCTACCCCTTTGCCCCGGTCTGGCACACACGCCTCCACTGTCTACAGGCACAGAAGAGCCTCCAGACACCAGCTCTAGCCACACACCCCCCACCCCGCCCTACCACAGGGCCCCTTCCTGCAGGTTCTGAGTCTTCCGTTACCTAGTAGTCTCCACAACATCCTTCCTCAGTTGCTGCAGGTATTCTCGGCGCTTGCTGGGCAAGACCAGGTCCCAGGAGGGGAAAGCCCTGTTACGCAGGAGGCTTATTTTCTGGGGGCTCAGGCTTTGTGCCCTGGGGAAGTTCTCAAGTCGCTCAGCCTGCTCTCTCTTGAGGGTCTCAATGGCTTGTCTTCGCCTGTGACAAACAGGATTGATTCACTGACCTGGCCCTGAGTCCCCTCACCTGGGGTTCTGCCTCTAATCCTGGAAAGAGCCAGAAATGCAAAGGCAGAAGGAACCGCTGCCGTCAGCTTTTCTAAGCGCTCTTTTCCCTCCACTCCCCCCTCCTCCCCGCACCTGCCCCCGGCCCCTTACCGAGCTTGGCACTCCTCCCGGGTGGACATCACGGCCTCATCTGCAGCGAGTGCGGCACCTGTCCCAAGCTGCAGCACCTGCAGCAGGGCATCTGCCTCTCCAAAGCCATGATTCAGTTGTGCTTCTCTGAGTTCTACACTGAGTGGGGTGCTCTGGGCCCCAACTTGCAGGGAGACTTGCTCCCTTGAGGACCATTCAGGATGCAGGCTCTGGTCACTAGGCTGTACAGGCCGCTGCCTCTGCTCTCCAGAGCTGAGATCTGAGCTGATCTCCAGCTCCTCACTCGCACCCAGGTCCCCAGGAAAGCCATGCCGAACCCCACACCAGTCACTAAATTTGTTATGCACTGGGAGGTCCCTCAGGTTGCACTGCCGGGGTTCAGGGGCTATGCACATCTGGGAACTGGGACACATCCCCTGAAGTTGGCAGGCCTGAGGTGAGCCAGCAGTGAAAGCTTGAGTCCCTGCAGGGTCAGTCAGCTCAGCCCCAGGGCAGGGGCTGAGGTGCTGAGGGCCCTGCCGTGAGGAGAGCTGCACAGTGACTTGTGGCTCCCCTGGAGGTGCTGAAGGCTCACCTTCAGCTTCAGGCCCGTTCTGCCACTGACCTGACTCCTGACTGCTCAGAGCAGCACACTCTGGGAAAGCCGCTCCCTCAGACACACAGCTGTCAGCCAGTCTCCAGCTCCGGTGCCTTGGAGGTGGAAGTGGTGGGGTGCTTTGGCCCCCAGTGGTGATCCCAGGCTGAGGCTGCTGAAGAGGCTGGCCTGAGAGGCTAACTTGGATACCAGGGCTCTGTGGGGGGCTGCATAGGGGGCTTAATCCCAGGAGTGACTTCCCACCACTGCCTTGACCCAGAGCTTCCACTGGCTCACGAGTGGCCTGAGAACAACTGTTGGCCAGAGGTCTTGGGCTGACGACAGGCTCTGGGCAATCTTCAGGAGGGTGGGCTGCTGGAGCTGAGAGCGCCAAAAAGCCCGGGGGAAGACCCAGCTCTTGGGTGTCGGCACTAAGCATGAGGATTGGGGAGGAGGCCCTGTCCACCAACAAGGTGCTCGTGGGGCCAGGCTTCCTGTGCATCTGAGGCTCGTGGAGGGTTGCAGAGACCCTGGAGGAGGGCCATGGGGTATGAGATGTGCTAAGGCCGGGGCTGTTGGCAACCACAGAGGAGTCCCCTGTCTGGGAGCTGGGGGGTAGAGAGGCCTCAAAAGAGTCGAAAGGGCTCCCAGAAGGCAGGCTCTGCTCTCCAGCAGGTTTCCAGCACCCCCAGTGGGATGGAGACACTGGGGGGCTTCTCAGCCAGCACTGGGCACCTTCTCCCTGAAGATCAGAAGGCACAGTGGCTTTCCAAGCCATCGCCTCTGCCTCTCTCTCACTGGCTCCTATGACATCTCCCTTTACTTGAGAAACATGTGTGGTGTCTGAGCTCAGCACTTCAAGGATCACATTGACTTCCTGAGGTTTGGCTGCTGAGTCCTGGAAGTGCAGAGGGGGCGAGGCCAGGTCAGTCTGGCTGGCCTTCTCCACACTGGTCTGAGTCGCACTGTCCATCCTGAGGGCCCGTAGGGCCCCGGCTACGGGATCCCTCTGGGTGTTCTGCTCCGTGGCCATCCCTGGCTGTGAGAGACTCCCGAGCAGCTCTGAAGTGCTGTGCAGGAGCTGTGAGAGGTGGAGAGACAGGCTGTGCATGCTGGCCCAGGCAGCTAGGCCACAGGGAGAAGTCACGCTGGTATCAGGATGGGCAGTGGGGACAAAAGCACTGCTCTGGTGGAGCTGGCAGCCTGGGGCCTGTGTGCCCTGCTCGTAGGTGTCCGTTCCACCCTGTGCCAGGTGGCGGCCAGACTCAGGTGGGCACAGCCGCACACTCCCGTCCACTGTGCCTACAGAACTCTCTTCAGCCAAGAATAGCCCGCTCTTTACACAGCCTGCTTCAGCAGTAGGACCCTTAAATTGGGGTATCTTGTCAGGGCCACTCAGGATGCGGGGGGCCCCCGGGGCACATGAGGAATCTTGTACGATCTCAGTGCTGCTTTGAGTGCTTGTCAGGTCCTGGGTTTGGGCAGAAGTGCTGAGGCATGGGCAGAATGGGGGGTTCTGCCCTCCCAGGCCATTGTCCATGCAGGAGCACCAGACTGCATTCAGTGACGCTGGATCATGGGCTTTCTGGCTGCAGGAGACATTGACAGCCCTACCAAACACACAGTGCCTCCAGCCAACGTGCACAGGGCCCTCTGGACACCACGACATGATGCAGGGTTTAATATCATTGCAGCCCAAGTGCAACATTCCTTTGTCTTCCTGTCCATTCTCTGGCCTGACTTGGACACCCAATTTCTCTGGCCTCCCCTGTGGAGCCAAAGTACCAGACACCCAGCTGGTCATGAAATCGGGGGGTGGCACACCACACACTGTGGAAGACACTGGGTAACGAGGGGTGGCACATTTCAGTGCTGTGTGACCAGCAGGACCCTCGTTCCAGTCAGGTGAGGCGGCTGGACTACCAGTCTCAGTCTTCAGAGATGTCCCTGTCACTGTCTTTCCAGAAGAACAGCCCCAGAGGTGTGGGTTCCACAACCTGTGAGGCCCCTGTGCGTCCTCACCAGGAGGGGAAGGAGCCTCCAACCTCATGTTTAGCTCCTGAAGAGATCGAGAGCAGCTCACCACAGAGAAGTGGGGCCTGGGGCTGGACGTGGTGTGTTTGGGGCCGGAAAAGACTGTAATCACGGGAACTGAGTGCCTGTGGTAGGACGTCGGCTGCTCTTCACTGCAGTAAAGCTGACCAGGCCCCAGCGGCACAGAAGCCGGGTCTTCAAGGCCTGCTGAGAAAGTCTGGGATGCAGGAGACTTGGTCCCAGCCGCCTTCTCTCTTCTAGCATCTCGAATGTGACAGCCACTCGGGGCAGGGTCTTCACCAGCTCCTGAAGCCTGGACTCTCTGCTGCTGTTCCTCTTCCCAAGGACTTCCACCCTGCGGACAACAGATGTGGCCTGCTACAAATGTGGCTGGAGGATCTCTGCATCCAGTGAAAGGTTGTGGCTTTTCTGAAAAGCATCTGATACTTTCTAAGCACCCCTGCTCCTCCTCCCTTAGCCTCAGGGTGTGTGATTCCTGGGTTTCTGCAGATGGTTCTGGCTTGGCGGGAGATGCCTGTGCATTGTGACCACCTACAGAGTGATCCTTGGGGTTCCACAGTGGCTCACAGTTCAGGTCTGCAGGGCAGTGGGCAGCCTCAAGCTCTGTGCTGGCTTTCCTCTCAGCAACCTGCTCCATAGCACCCTGGGCCATCTTGAAGCTTCCATCAGTGGCTAGCTGGCCGAGGGAAAGTGCCCCCACACACGAGCTGCAGCCCCAAGCGGGCGATCCCCTAGGGGCTGCAAGGGAGGACTCAAGCATACTAACATCTGCCGGCCCGAGATCCACACCCCTGCGCTCACAGCCACATGTCAAGTGTATGTCAGCTTCCTTGAAAAAGGCCTCTTTTATCTCACCCATTTCACAGGCTCTGGAAAGTAAAATGAAAGGTGGATTGACAGGACATGGGGAAGCCTTGGAATTCGTCCCCAGGCCACCATCTCCCTGACCAGGCAGAGTGGAAGAATGGGAGGGACAGGCATGAGGAGCAGTGGTCTGAGGAGAGCACAGTTGTAGGCAAGTTCTGCTGTCTTCTGCCTCCCACTCTTCACCAAGAGCCTTGCTACCTTCTGTGCTCTCAGGCGAGACCAGGCGATCTCTGGTTTTCTCTGGACCTCTGCACAGGGCCTCCCCTCCGCTAGGATCTGGGCGAGGCCTCTGATCTAGCAATGGAGTGGGCCTGAGACTTGTGCTGCCAGTCCTGACCGAAACGTTCTCCCCGCTCACACGCTGTTCTGAGAGGGCTTCCAGTTCCCCATTTCCTGGAGCTCCAGGCAGAACAACCTGCTGCTCTGGACTCACTTCTAAGCCACCAGAAGCCTCAGGACATTGGACAGGATCTTGCTTAGGCCCTGGAAAGCTTAGAGAATTCTCAACAGCACAGATCACAGACTGATTTTCAGAGCGGGCAATTTTTCCATCCAGGGCAGTCACTAAGAAGTTATCTGGGTCTTCTCCATATGCAGCGTCATTTTGCTGTGGGGGGCTGCTGGTACAACTGCTAGGAGACGTGCCCTGCACAGTATGCGATGCGGCTGACTGACTCTGCCCACACTGAATCGGCCCGGGCACATGAGCAGCCAGAAAAGATACTACATATGCTGCTTTCTCTGATCTTACTGTCCTGTTTGCCTCTATAGCTCCTGGACTTGTGGTCAAAGAACCAGCAGGGAAAGATGTTCTGGGTGCTCCTCTCTTCTTCTCTGTGATTTCAGAAGAACCTGAGTGTCCTGTAAACTCTTCTCTTGCTCCCTGGAAATTTCTCACATCTCCAGTGCAGGCTCTTGTGCAGAGAGCAAGTGCAGCCTGAGAGGAAGACTGTGCAGGAGGCTGGGGCCCTCTGTTCATTTCAGGGCTACACAGAGGTCCAGAGCCATCTGAGCAGAGAGGTGTGGCTGGGGCTTTCTTCTCGTCAGCTAATAGATGTCCTGGTGCACTGCAGAGAGATGCCTCATCTCCTTTTGAGGCTTCACCCTCCTTCCTGGTCCTGCCTGGCATTATGTGGT
Organism: Petromus typicus; assembly: GCA_004026965.1. Lineage (NCBI taxonomy): Eukaryota > Metazoa > Chordata > Mammalia > Rodentia > Petromuridae > Petromus > Petromus typicus. The sequence goes on from PVIR01022521.1 coordinate 12,529, forward strand.
CCATTTGCTCACAGTGAGCCCTGCCAGCAGACCCTGAAGAACATTCAAGTTTTACTGAAGTTTCATAGTAAGGAAGGACTGCAGCCCCAGCCCCAAAGTCATTAGGCTGCTTTCTCCAGATCTTCGCCTGTCTGATCTCCTCCAAGATAGTCAGGCAAATGGATGCATGGACAGATGTCTCCAACAGCCTGGGCTCTGGACCAGACACCCTCGGCACGGAAGCAGATGCTGAGCGAGTCGTACTGGTAGGGCCTTGGTCCTTGGCATCCTCTCGTGTCTTCCGCTGTGCCCCTCGGCCCTGGTCATCATCCTCTTCTAAGGAGAAGGTGACCCTTTTTTCCAGTTGTTTAGAGGCCATATTTAAGGAAATAGCTTGTATTTCTTTTGGTACAGCTGCCTCAGTTTCAGTGCCAAAACTTTCCTGAGCACTCAAACCCACAGAAGTGATTCCAAGGCCCACTCCTTCATCTTGGGGGGTGATGCTTGCCGCTACCCTCTCCTCTGTCCCCACAGGACCACTCTCTGCTGCATCAGACTGACCCCGCAAGACCAAGGCCATGGGCCTCACATCCCCACACCAGGCAGTATATGCCATATAGGAGTCCCCTCTGGTGTCTCTGTGCACATGGGGGCTTTTGTCATCCCCACTCCAGCTCTCACACCCTACACCATGTTCCGAGGGGCTGTCAGGAATTTTCAGTATTGTGGGATCCAGCACATAGTCAACTGAGGAAATATCTATAATATCAGGGGTACAAAGGCAGCTTCCTGGCAGTCTTGGTGAAGTCAAGGACCAGGTATTATTGCTCAGGTCTCGATCAGAAGCGGCTGTGGAGTAGTCCATTGGGCTCGGTAATGGGGAGACAGTCTCCTGGCTGACATATGTGCACATACAACGCTGTCTTGGACCAGGATGTTTCTGGGTCAATGAGACCATAGCACTTCTGTCCCATGGGCTCCCTCCCATTTCCAAGGCCATTTCTTCAACTCTACTTTGAGCTCTTGGCCCCTCTGGTTTGGAAGTACTTCTGTATTTGGCAACTTGGCTTTCCTGAAAAACTTCTGTGGTCTCCAGTTCCTCAAGGCTTCCCAAGCCCCAAGGCTGCTCTCTGAAGTTCACTGATGCCTGTATCAGCACATCATCCTTCCCAGAATTTGCCAGCTGGGCATGCAGGGGTGGAGTTCCAGGCAATGCTTTCCTTCTTTGGTGAAGAACAGCACCGATGGACCCTAAAGAACCACATGTGTCCACAGGGGACTTGTCTAATCCAGCTGGGGCGGTGCACTCCACCACAGCCTGCCTCCCTTCTACATATTCCCAAGATCTGAAGGGGCCGGGAGAAACATTCTGGAGCTGGTTCTCATTCCCAGCGGCTCCATTAGCCTCCATCCCCCCAGCTTCATTGTCCTTAAAGACAACATCATCTGCCTGTCTTGGAGAAGATGGTCGATCCTTGCAGGACAAGTGGTTGCCAGAGCTTCTTGGCCTCACGACATGGTCAGCTCTCTCTGGTTCCTTCTGGTCCAGGGTTACAACCTCCTCACTAACTCCTAGTGTGTGAGAAGAATGAACCTGCTTATTCTGCTTGGATTCAATTTCTAAGATACTGTTTTCCAATTGCACGATACTCCTAATTAGCCTAGCCATTTCATCAGCATTACTAACTCCTTTACACTGTTTCTTTCCCAGAAGCTCTTCTCTGGAGTTTAACATTCCTTGTGATCCTCTGGAGTTCTGGTGTTCCCTGCAGCTTCTGTCCTGATAGCACGCAATGGACGGTACTCTTCCACAGGCACATGCTGTTCCTGACAGCTCTGCGGGGCTGCCTTTAGGACGGACAGTTTCTCCACGGAGCCCAGTTTCATTGCTCCCTCCCCACCAGTGAGCTGGACTCTCCTGCTGGGCTGTGGTCATGGGGCTGCTTGCTGTGTGACACCCTGACCTGGGCTTGAGAAACACAGCAGTTTCCACTGGAACATCCTTCCTCAGGCCCACACTGGTGGTTTCACAGATGAAATCAGACCTGAGTCCAGAAGGAAACTGTCTGCTCAGATCGGGGCCTTGAATCTGAGGCTGCTCTTCCTTCCTACCTGCCTCAGGTTCACAGACAAAACGGAAAGGCTTCCCAGATCCAGAGCAGTCTGGGGAAACACTCCAGCAGGGCTGTGTTGGAGATTTCTCTCTTTCATTAAGTGCTGGAAGACTATGATGTTTATTTAAAATTCTAACTTCATTGTCAATCTCACATTTTTCTGTGCCAGTAAAAGGGAGTTGTTTGTTCTGGGCAACAAGAAAATGACCTGAATTATGCCTTTCCTCTTTAATACTTTCAGTGAACTCCCCTGACTCGCCAGAAACTTCCATAGTGTTCAGATCAACTGGGCTCTCTGCAGCGACCCGTTGAGAAAAAGCAGTCTTGGAACTCTGCCTACGTAACAGCACTGGCAAATGATTTTTCAGGTAAGTTGTCTTCAGGATGTAGTGGTCATGACTAAAGCCCCAGGCGTCCCGGGGGGGTGGGGATGGCTCCCGTACTTCTCTGCAAGCTGGAATCTCTAAGGCAGTTTCTGTCAGGGCATCTCTGCTTCTGGTCTCATAGAATGTTTCCAAGACAGGTAGCTGCAGGGAAGATGAAAAAGGATTCCAGGAAGCGGAGTGGGGGCGTGGCTCCGGACCCAATGGAAGGGCAAAAGAAACATCGGTGTGCTTCTCAACTACCTCCCCAGAGCTCTCCTGACAATCTGCCTTCTCCTCCTGCTGGGGATGGCAGTTGTTACGACTCATTTGTCCCTGGTAAAGTACACTGTTTTTCCTTCGAGGAGACAGACCTTGAGGCCAATGGTTTGCTTTGGTGGCCTGGGTAACATTCCTAAAACAAGCATTCTTCTGGAATACATTCTCATCAGAGGAAGTTGTTGCTCCAGGTTTCCTGCCACCCTGACAGCACTCTTCCAACCTCTTCCGTCTGACTTGACAGGCTTCTTTTAAGGAGTATGTGGCACAAACCTGTGTATTTGTAGATCCAGAAGCCAGTGACTCCAAGTCAGCTGAATAAGCTCCATTACAGCTTACCTCTTTCTCACTAGGACTAAAGAAATCTGAAGTACTTTCCAACTTAGCACTCAAATTGTCCTGTTCTTTCTCTGCTCTCAGACACCTGGTTTTGGAGAGATAGGTCGGAAAGTCATTAAAATTCAGACTGCTAGACATTCCAGGACCCACTGGCAGTTGAATATCTCCTCCATGGCCAGAATTTTTGACCAGGGAACTACAGTCTTCCTCAATGCAGGGGAAGGGTGACCTGGGCTGTCTGACAGCCTCTAGGATAGGATGTGTGAGTTCAAGGAGGTACTTTTGCTGAGGGGCAGCCCAGTCCCCTTCCTGGGTGCCGCCCACGTGAGTGAAGGAGGTGGCAGAGACAGGAGGCTCACTCATTGCACTAGAATCAGAAACTTCAGAGTTTCCCTGTTGGGCTGTGTCTGGGTTACTTCTCCCCTGAAAGAAGTCATCAACTCCTGGCTGAAGAAGCCTTTGAGGTCCCCAAAATGACAGCCTGGAGATATCAGAAGCAAAGGTTGTACACGCATCTCTTGTGTTGCAGGGTAGCTCAGTACTGCCCTGGGGCAGTTTCAAGCTACTGGGCAGAGCTGCTTCTGCGCTCACTGGCTTTAGTGCTTTACTATTACACAAGTATCCAGACCTCTCTTCATCACAGGGCTGGACTTCCGGAACATCAGGACTTACACAGAAAGAACCCTCTGCTCCTGGGGGGCTGCTGGGATGGATCTTAGAGTCACAGGAAAACCAGGAGTCCACAGACACCAGAGAGCTCTGTCTTGAAGGCCGTCTACGGTGGAGAGAGCTTGCTCGTTCTGGGTAGCTTGCCTCCACCTCTGACTCAGGCCATACCCTATCAGCCTGGAGCTGAGGATTAAGGTAAAATGAGCTGCTCACTGGCAGGATGGCATTCAGCTCCACACCCGTTCTGGGGCTGATGGGTCCAGGTCCACACATCGCCTCCTGGTCCACTACAGGCAGAATGGAGTTTTGCGGGTGCCAAAATGTCTCTGTGGGCATCTCATCAACTGAACCAAGGAAAGACTCCTCCTGCTGATCTTCCTCCGATTCGTCCTCTGCATCAGCCAGGCTGTCTAAGGAAAAGCTCCTATGAGCCCGAGCAAGCAGGCCACTGTCTGAGGGGGTGGGGAAGCCCCTCATAGAGGCTTCCGTTCTGGACCTGGGGTGGCTATGTCTGTGGGTGAGGTGACTGCCTCCCTTCTCAGCCAGTAAGTCCCCAGATATTTGGCTGTTGTGACTTTCAGAGTTCTCTGAGTGTGGGAGGTACCACTTTCCCAGGGAGTCCTCTGGCATCAGTGGCTCTGTCAGTGAGGCTTTGGCACGGACAGAGGAGAGAGAATCCACTGAGTAGTTGCTATCTGTGTCAGATAAATCATCTTCTCCTCTTCCACAATCCATCACTGGGCTGCAGTCTGGATGTGAAGCTATAGTATCTGGATCTCCTGCACTGTGGTGTCTCCTCAAAGGATGGTCATGAAGTATATGACGGTACTTTTTGGCAATGTCTCTGACCCTCGCTGCCAGTTCCCTCGGATGCCTCTTTGATTCCCTACCTGGAAAAGGTGGTCTGGATTCTGTCTGAAAGGTCCTGGCCACTCTTCCAAGCCCAGCTGCCTGCTTAGGTCCACGGGGACAAGAGTAACTATAACTGGCTCCCCTGGCGGCCTTGTCGGCTCCAACATTCCTTCGTTTTTGTGACACAGCTTGTGTGTTTCCAGAATCTGCTAGTCCCTTAGCCCTGCTGGTCTGGGTAGAAGAGATGAAGATCTCTGGTCCATCTCGTGGTTTTAGCTTGTCAGGCGGCTGACACCGAGATGCTATGTCCTGGGACACCATCTGAGACAGCTGGCTCTCCACTCTCTCCATTTCCTGGATGTTGACAGACTTGTGGCTTATGGTAAGGCTGCTGCCTGGAGCTGGGGTGTCTTTCTTGACCATGCACAGCTGCCCCTGGCCTGAGGGACAGAGGCTACTCTTATGGAGACACCCTGTTCTTGGAAGGCAAGTAGCTTCTGAGGAAACATGGTTTGCCAGTGGGCTTTTCTCTGACACTTGGTGAATAGGGTCGGGCCTACGCGGTAACATGGCGGAGAGATTCCAGCTCAGAAAAGTACTGTGGAGAGAAGGAAAGCCACTTCAGAAAGAGTAAGAGGCCCCTACTTCCCACTGAAAGAAGGAATAAGTTTCCTGTGAAAGAGGTTAAAAGCCAGGCCCAATGTCACTGTGTCCTACTGTTTTCAGGGTCAAAGAAAAGTTTGATAAGTACAAAAAACTGTGGACTAGAGTCTTGGTTCTCTGAGAAGTCCCTAGATACAATATGTTCCTCAATTTCTGTTTTATATAAAAAGATCGAATTCCATCTAATCACACCTTTGGCAACGTGAAGAAAACAAAAACAATTTAAATGATGCTACAAAGAATTGAGCAGATAAATCTATAGCACGGTTATATTTGGATGATCACAGGTGTGAGCCCAGCCAGGGAAACTTAGTAACTTAGCAAGGCTTTGTCTCAAAATGAAAAATATAAAAGGATTGGAGATGTAGTTCAGTATGAAGGCCCTGGGTTCAACCTCCAGCACTATTCTCCCCAAAAAAGTCACATGTACTGTGGAAATTTGGATTAATTTCAAAAACTAAATGTAAATAGATTTTTTGAGTTCACTTGAGAAATTTGACATGGTATAGGCTTTAAATTATATTAATTCATCTTAATGTCGGTAGATATAATAATGACATTGTGACTATATAGTCTTTTTTAAAGGGGTGTACTTAAAGATATAGGGTTGAAATGACATGATATCTAGTATCTACTTTAAAAGTACCAGGCATCGTGGCTCATGCCTGTAATTCCAGAACTCAGGATGCAGAGGCAGGAGGATTGCTGCGAGCTCAAGGCTAGCCTAGGCTACATAGTAAGTTCAAGGCCAGCCTGAACTACAAAACTCTGTCTCAAGGGCCAGGGATTTAGCTCCGTGGTTCTGGCACCTGTCTTGCAAGCGCAAGGGCCCAGGTTTGATTCCCCTGTGATCACATACAATACTGGGCAAGGAGACTCACGCCCAGCAGTGACCAGTACCACACACCACAGTGCCGGGCGTGGTGGCTCACGCCTGTAATCCCAGCACTAGGGAGGCAGAGGCAGGAGGATTGCTGTGATATGAGTTGGAGGCTAAGGTCAGGGTCAGCCTGAACTACAAAGCGAGAACTTGTCTCAAAAAAACCCCAAACAAGTCTGTCTCAAAAAACTTCAGAAAATGGAAAAGTTGCTAGGGATTCAGCTCAATGGTTCCAGTGTCTGCCTCGCAAACACAAGGTCCCAAGCTCAATCTCTGATATGAAAAATTTTAGAAAAGGAAATGAGAAAGTTGGAAGACAATGTGTAGACAATTTTGATAATAGCTGAATGTGGATGATACATATAATATCCTCTGTGTGTATGTTTAAGAATTTTCTATAACAAAAGGTTAAAAGAAAAAGCTTTTCTAGTACCCTAAAGAACAGAGAGGGAAGCAAACACCACCAGCACACACTGACTGTGAGCCTCTCGAATCTAGGCCCTGGGAGTGTGACCAGGAAGAGGCCTGGCCTTGTCCTGAGGATGCCCTCTCAGAGAAGCAAAAGAAGAGAACCCCAACATGGACCTGGGAGTCAGAAAGATAGCTCCTACATCGGGAGGGAGGAAGGGGAGGAAGCCGACTTGCCGTGGCAGGTTGGGAAGGGCAAAGAGGGAAGAAGTCAGCAGGAAGAGGCAGAGGTGATGGGATGACATATAAGGCCATGTAAACACCAGGGTCTACAGAGCAGATGAAAAGTGACACAGAAACTTTACTTAGCAGGTCTCATCACACAGTAAGGCAGGTAGAAAGTGAAAAGAAAAGCCAGAATCTGAAAACATACACACAGGAAAAAAAAGAGAAGCCAGAAAGTGAAGTGATGAGGAATGGTGGAATAAACATATTTTTCATTTCCTAGAAATCTAAGGAATCTAAGGCCCTGGAGAGTTAAGGACTCTGCTTGGACAACACTTATCAACTCCAGTCTGTACTACCAGGCAACAACCACTGACTATACCTGTGCAGCGGAGGCAGATGCTGGCTGCAGAGCCTCTGGCAGCTCACAGAACGGCAATGTGTCCAGCTGCTTCCACATGGAGGCTCTGGGGAGGTGGCACCAGAGCCAGGGATCCGGCACGAGGACTGCTGGGTGCTGTCATCCGGAAGCTGGCACCTGGGCTGCTGCAACCTTGCCTGGGCCTCCAGAAGCCTGTGCTTTGTGATGAATCCGTCTACCTGCAGTAAGGCCTTTTTTCTTGGGATGTTCTTCCCCGCTGCCTGAGAGGAACGTCTCTGCAGGAGCTGTAGCTGTATTAGACTCTTATGTCTTCGGACCAGCGGAGGCGGTGGGGCCTCAGGATCTGTCTGAAGCCAAGTATCAGGTGTCACTGAGACCTCAGACTCCTTCTCTGCTCCCAAGTTGTCTTCTTGCTGCTGCCGCCCCTGTAACCTGGCCAATGAGGTCTCTTCTCTAAACAGCCACTGCTGGTCTGGGAAACAAAACCCCCAGAGGACAAAGTCAGCCCCTCCTTCCTGCCCGTGGCTGGACTCACGTGTTGCCAGCCAGAGCTGGACCTGGTGGAGTGAAAGGCTGGCTGGGTTGTGTGGCAGGACAGGCTCAGGGCCTTCTTACCACAGCAGGAGGGGACAAGCCTTAGTCCAGCAGTGGGCACATGCTAGGGCAGGTAGAAAAGCATGGACAGTGTGCCCGGAAGAAACAGAGGAGGAGGCCTATCATCCTGTGGGGCCATAGAAGAGTCAGCTTCTCTCCTGCTTCCAGCCCCCTCGGAAGCACCTCTGGTCTCTAAAAGAAGGGAGAGAACACCTAACGCTAAAGATTCCATTGCATCACAGAGAAAACAGAGGAGAGAACATGGAAGACTGTGGGATCACAGAAGTGAGAAGCCTGAAGGTGAGCTGGACACCTACGGTCGCCAAGCTTCTGGCTGGTGCAAGCCTGGTCCAGTTCCGGCTCCCTCTCAGCTGTAATCTGTCCTCCTTGGATCTGCTGCCTCAAGTCTTGCCCATAGCACTGCTGCTGCTGCTGCATCTGGGCTCTTTGGGACATCTCTCCATTCCCCGGTGGCTGGTGGTCCCTCTCACTCTGCTCTCCCAGCACTCTGCTGTTACAAAAGGCAACAGAGTTACCCAAGAAAACCCAGCTCTGGACAAACTGGTGGTAGTCTAACATCTCTCTAAGCAAGTCCCTGAATTCAATAGGACACACCAGGCTTTTGGCAGCTTGGGACAATCAGGCATGTTATCACAACAGGCAGCTCATGATGTCACACTGCAGGAGAATAAAAGCATAGTCTGAGAGTACTACTGGTTTACCAGAAACATACCTTCATTTTGATTAAGGAAATTATGATGAAAATAAATATGCTTTAAAAAGACACAAAATTTTTAGTTAAATCAAAAAGCTCTGTCTTTTGTTGTTACATTTGTTTTTGTTTTCAGAGACAGTGTTACTCAGTAACCTAGGCTGACCTTGAACTCACAGCAACCTCCTGCCTCCACCTCTGAGTGCTGGGATTACAGGAGTCAGCCACAACGCTCAGCTGTCTCTCACAGGCTGTTCTGACTGAAGGAGCCTTAACAAAGGGCTTAACAGTTTTACATTTTTCTCACACCTCTTCAGAGACTTACACTGCAGTGTTTACTGGTGATGTTCTAAATTTCCTTAGTTCCAGTGGGGAAACGCAGAGGAATGTGAGTGTGGGTATCAATGAAATAGTAGCGAGTCTGTTTCACTTATGAGTATGTCCTCAAGGTACATCCATTTGAGTATAAATGACACAGATGTCTAAGTACCGTATCTTTTCTCTAATATGAAAAAATAAAGGTATAAATCAATGCCAAAATGTATGATAGTAATGTAAAGTAGGAAGAAAATGTGCAAAAGGAAAAGGAGAAGGGTAGGTAGAGGAAAGTAAAGAAAAGAAAGAAAAAATGTGATAGATAAAAAAAGGAAACAAAACTTATATATGGGGGGCGCTGTAGGGAGTACAAGGGAAAGGGGAAAAAATGAGAATCAAGATGTATCATGTACAGGTACCAATTCTCAGTGTTAAATGTGATCATAATGTATGTACCAATAAAGTCATTAAAGAAAAGAAGAGTACAGGCTGGGGATATAGCTCAGTGGTATGTGGTACTGGTTGCTGCTGGGCGTGAGTCTCCACATCTAGTATAATATGTGATTACCGGGGATCGAACCTGGGTCCTTGTGCTTGCAAGATAGGTGCCGGAATCACTGAGCTAACTCCCTGGCCCTTTTTTTTCTTTTTTTTGCACCAAGAATCAAACTTGGGACCTTGTACTTCCAGGCAAGCAGAGCCCTGATGAACTATATCCCTGGTCCAACTTTTCCTCTTTTAAAGGTGATTGTCTTGGTATTTTTAATTTAATTTATTTTCTGACACTGGGGATTGAACTCAGGTCCTGCACTTGCAAGGTAGGAGCAGAACCACTTGAGCTAAATCCCTGGCCCTTTGGGTAGTTCAGGCTGGTCCTGAACTGGGATTGTGTTCACTACCTCCCAAGTGCTGGGATTACAGGCATGAGCCACCATGCCCGGCACCTTGGCATGTGGCTACCAGGGATTTGCAAGGCAGGCACAGAACCACTGAGCTAAAGACCTAGCCCTTACAGGTATTTTATTTTTAAAGACAGGGTCTCATTGTATTATTCAGGCTTGCCTCCCAGAAGCTGAGATTGTTTCCAGAAGCTGAGATTGCAGGTGTGGGCCACCATGCCCAGTCTCGATATATTTTGTTACAGTGACACACAGCTAATACACTGCCTTTTAGAGCATAACGAAATCACAGAGTATTAAAGCAGAGGCCCACAATCTGTTCTGCTGCATTTTTTTTAGATACAGTTTTACTGGAACACAACCACAATCATATGTATATATACTGTCTACAGCTGCTTTGGGGCAACACTGGTAGAACTGAATAGCTGTGACACACTTTACCCAGCCTAAAATACTATTTACCCCTTTATAGAAAAAGTTCACTAAGTTTCTAAGTACCTCATCTTAGGAAAAATTTAGATTTCATAGCACAGTCTTTTCTAAAAATTTTTTTGTTATTTTTGGTATGGGAGATCAAATTTGGGACATTGCACTTGCAAGGCAGACACCAGAACCACTGAGCTGAATCCTCAGCCCCTCATAGTGCAATCACAAGGCAGTGAAACAGACAGAGAGAGATGGGGTGCCAAGGGCTGACGATCACTATCTCTGCTTTGGGAAGGAAGCTGTGAGACGACTCACCATGTGGTGGGTGCAAGGCCCAGACACCTGAGCAAGGGTGCTCAGGGAAGAATGATGATTGCTATGGACAACAGACACACGGTGGAACATAAAAACTGTGGAAAGGTCCACTCTACCCCATGTGCAGCAGAAGATTAGGGATAGCAACCAAAACAGAAATCCAGTTAATGCCAAACAAATAGGAAAAACACTGGGCATGGTGGTGCACACCTGTAATCCCAGCATTGGGGAGGCTGGGGCAGGAGGACCAGTTCAACGTCAAGGCCAGCCTGAACTACATAGAGTCCTTATCTTAAAGCAAAGCAAAACAAAACATAACAAAACAAAAAAAGAAAGAAAAATGGAAAACAACATTTTCTGCATACTTTTTTATGTATCATATCTGTATATGCTATGATCACAGAAATGGCTGAATTGCAAATATGATCCTATAGAGGGTGCTAGATACACAGACCACCGGATACAAGAGGGGAACCTATTTTCAGAGTTCCCAATACTGTCATTTCCTTTTCCAGCTAGCTCCCTAACCTTACAAGACAGCACTCCATCCCTCCCCTACAAAGGTAGTGACCACAACAGCTTCCTTCACAGCAGCAACATGACCTGCAAGGAGAAGGAGAGGCTGTCTGGGGTGATTGCTGTGGCACAACACGCTCAGCCAGAGACAACCAAAGGTCAGGCAGGAGGGCTCCTTCTCTCAGCACATCAGTCAGGTTCCCAAAACCAAGTGAGAAAGGAAACACGAACCCTAGGCTATGCTCTGTGGACATCACCTCGGCAGGTCTTCATCACCCACAGTGTGGACTTTCCCCTCCAACAGCTCAGCACCCAGGAGCCGCCACCTAAGCAGCTGTTTTCCAGGACTCCACGTGCCCCTCTGCCTTTCACTCTCACAGACCTCTGTGCTGCCTTGGAGTCTGACTGCCTCAGGGCAGAATGCATCAGTATCTACTTACTACGGTAGGAGGGGGCAGAAGAAGCAAAGGCAGCACCTCCCACATTCTGGCAATTGAGGCTAGTCCCCCCAAAGTCCCAGTGGGAAAATGCCAAACACACAGGAAACTGTTTTCAAGGACAAATGCCAGTCTGGTGCCAGTCACTGCCTCAAGAAGAAAGGAGAGCAGACTGGCCAATTTCTGGCCTTAGAGTCAGCTCCAGCTCGTAGGGTGCTCCTCCGGAGAGAGGGATGGGAAAGGAAGCCTAGGACAAGGGAGCCAGGCCCTCCTGGGAGCAGGAGAGTCTCTCACAGACTCAGTCACAAACCCAGACTGGGAGCACAGCTGACAACATGCGTCTCTCTCCCTTGTAGTCTCCTCTCCCTGTGCCAGTCACAGACCTGAGCACTGTACTACACCACCTGACTGGAAGCTGGCACACAATTGGCTATGGACAGCCCAAGCCCAGCTGATTCCCTGGGCTTGTGCCAAATGGTTGAGGTAGTGGGTGGAGAGGTACTGATTCTCAAGTCCTCCTCTGTCCTCTGAAAGGGCACATACTTGGTGTTACTGACAACCATATCAGTGCCAAAGGGCTGAAGAGCCCTATGAGAACACTGTGCGGGGTGGAGATTGGCTGAGACGGGAGGACAAAACAGAGAAAGGAGGCAGCCCTCCTGGCAGCTTGTCCTTGGGCCTCCCGGCACGTGCATACACCTGCTCTTTCAATCTTGATCAGCAGGGTCCATGGGAAAGAAACGGCACTACCCCTATGGTAGAGATGAGGAAGCAGGCTCAGAGGTTCAGTGAGCTGCCTAAGACCCCACAGCTGTATGCAGTAGGACCAGATGGGAACCACTTCCATCCAGCGCCAATGGATCTCCTCCACGTTCCCAGCTCTTCAAGCCACAGAGCTGTTTTCTGTCAATCTCCAATTCTGGGAAAACAAAAATCGTACCAAAAACAAGATCTTTCAAAAGACTACTCTGCATAGGAGGAGGAGGAATCTATGAGAAAACAAGAGTTCCAGCCCTAGTCCTGAGTCCACTTAGCCTCAAGCTCTCCATCCTGTTACCCCTCAGACCTCGCCCTTTACCCCAGAGCCTCCAACATGAGACCCTAGGATCATCCTCCCTCAACCTCTACTGCAGCCACTTCAACCCCACACCACCCTCCTGCGAGTACATGCAGTTGTTCACCTTCCCTCTCCTCAATCCAATACCCTTCCCACTAATGTCAGACCCGACTGAGACTGTCCTCATCTGGCATCCTCTGAATGGACCACGGGCTCCTAAAATCCAGCGAGAACCCTATGCACTGATATGTGGCCCACTCCCAACACCAGTGATCTCACAGGCACTGTGGTTCCTGCTTGAAGTTTCTATAGGAAATCCCACTGGCAGAGGTACACTGGAAATGCCAGTTCCAAAACCAAACTGCCAGGCATCTGGACCTGGAGAAAGGACTCTACACAGAAATGGATGCAGTATTACCATGAAGTAGAAAAGCAGGAACCATCAATTAACATAAAACCCTGACTCAGGCCTTCAAAGTCACAATGTGGGTAAAGTGGGCGTGAGAGGACAGATATTTCTATCTTATTCTTTCTTCTCTTATGCCTACTTCCAAATTTTTGACTATGAAAAGAAAAAATAAAGGGCTCTTAGTCATAGATTATCTTTAAACATCTAGCTGGATATGGCAAAGGCCTGTAATCCCAGCTGCATGGGAAGTTGGGGAAGGAGGATCACAAGTTGGAGGGCTGTCTGGGTAGTTCAGTGAGATGCTGTCTAAACACAACATAAATAGAGATCAATGGAACAATATCCCTGGGTTCCATCCCTAGCACCTCAGAGGTTGCCATAAAGCCTAGAGATACTATGGCCTGACACTCAGCAGGCCAGTATTTCAAGGGCACTCAAAAAAAGTATGCTCGGAGCAGCATCAAAGACATCTGCCGATACTGCTCAGTTAACTCTGCTGACAGGATGTCAAATGACAGGCTTTTTTCAGGACACAGATAGCTGAAAGGCCAAGAAGGACACGAGTGAGGGCCAAGACAACATGCTGTCAGCCCCCATGTTCAGGCCCCTGCCCAGGTTGACTCAAGCCAGCCTCACTCGGACCGTCACCTCTGCTCGTGCTCTGCTGGGCTGCGAGGCAAACAGGAAGCTCCACACGAGTGTGAGCAGCTGCATCTCACCTTTCCTTCCAAAGCAAAGGGCAGAGACCCAAGCGGGAGGTGGTGACATTTGCATCCAAGTCCAACCATTCCAAAGATCCACTGCTGCCCAGGGCCTCCCCAGCCTGGAACAAGAGGAAGGCACAGTGAGGCCGCCCCAGGACCCCGGGCCAACACATGCCCAGCTGCTCTCCTAAAGAAAAGAAACAGGAGCAAGGAGCCGCAGCACATGCCCGGAACCCCAGTGCTCAAGTGGCTGAGGCAGAAGGAGCATGAGTTCAAGGACAACCCAGACTACACAGTGAGACTGACTCAAAACACAAGAGACCAAGAATAGGAGCAAGAGAGTAAGAGGAGGAGGAGGAACAGGAGGAACGGGAAGAGGGACAGGAGGAGGAGAAGGAAGAGAAAGAAAAAGAAACAGCATGGTCAGCAGCAACTTAAAACCCACAACCACACTCACCTGCCGCCACCGCCGCAGGACAGCAGCCTCCTTGGGGTGGCTGAACCGGAACTTCTGGGCTTTCCCCAGAGTTATGACAGCTCCTGCGCCACAGACACGATGAGAATTCAGCCAGAAGACTGGGTTCTGAGCACATACTTTTTGCAAGGCACTGTTCTGTGGACAAAACTCATGCCCTCATCTAGCTGATACACTTTGGCTGAGTTCAAAAGACTCTTGCTAATGACATATCAGAAGCTGCTGTACTGTAAGAGAAAGCAAGTGCCTGAGTGTAGTCAGAGATGCTTCGCAGAAGACGGGGAGTCTAAGCTCAGTTTCAAAGGGCAGACTATTGGAGTACATTCATAAGAGTGTGACCACAATAATGAGGATGGGTCAGTACTAAGCACAAGGCAGGAAGCTAAGAGCCCAAAAGATAGGGCTCCTTCAGTCCTCCCAAGGCTCAATCTTGTAGATGAAGAATCTGGGGCTCAGAGACTTCCCTAAAGATACACAGTAACATATAGGAACAGGTTTCACTGTGTTTTCTCCCTCTGGTCCTGACTGAGGAGGGTTACATGAGGAAATCTTCAGCTCTCAAGTGCACAGGCTGGGTGCTCATCCTTAAAGAGCTCCTCTCACTTCTCTGGCCCCTGAGACTGGTGCTTGCCCACTCCTCACCCTGCTTATAAATAGGGCTGTGGATAGTCCTACCTTGGGTCAGACGGCAAGAGGCAGTGACCTCGCGGCCATTGACTGTGCAACGTGCCCCCTGTGCAGGCCGGAGAACAACCACCCCACAGGTGCTGGTGATGGTGCAGTGGTCCCTCTCAATCCACTGGCCCTGAAGGACTAGAGAAGGGCGGTGAGCACTTAGGGGTGGACCAGTCAGGGAGTACCTCCTCCATTCTTATACTGAGATCAGAAGGCAACATCTGACTGGGGTGTGGAGCACATACCTATAACCCCAGCACTCTGGAGGAAGATCATGTGAGTTCAAAGCCAGCCTGAGCTACACAGCTCAAGAC
Organism: Petromus typicus; assembly: GCA_004026965.1. Taxonomy (NCBI): domain Eukaryota; kingdom Metazoa; phylum Chordata; class Mammalia; order Rodentia; family Petromuridae; genus Petromus; species Petromus typicus. The sequence goes on from PVIR01022521.1 coordinate 27,529, forward strand.
CAGAATGTCTTTTTTTTTTTAAATTTTTTAATCTTTATTGGTACATTACATAATTGCATCATGATTGCACTCCATAATGGGGATTTGTACCAGTATAAGACACAACTTAATTCTCATTTTTTCCCATAGCCCTACTCACCCTACCGCCCCCCCCAACTACATAAAATTTGTTTCCTTACTTTTTTGTTACAATCTCATTATTTTTCCCCCTTCTCCTTATTTTACATTGAGCATTTTCTATTTCACAATATATAACATACAATTCTAGGACTCATTTACATCTTTATTTTCTCATACCAGAGAAAAGATGCGACATGTACCTATCTGTGCCCTATTTATTTCACTTATGAGGATATCCTCAAGGTATGTCCATTTAAGTAGAAATGATTCAAATTTATCATTTTTTATGGCAGAGTAATACTCCATTCTGTAGAAGAACCACAGCTTTTTTATCCAGTCTCCAGTTGATGGACATTTGGGTTGTTTCCAAGATGTAGCAATCACAAATTGGGCTGCTATAAACATGGGTGCACATATGTCACTGTGATATGAGTCTTTTAATTCTTGTGTGTATATACCTAGCAGGGCAATGG